>NCKV01001215.1:0-11132 GCA_003675905.2 Leptotrombidium deliense
TAAACTTACTTCTTTTTCTACTAATTCTGTAACTTTATTGGGATGATAGTCCGATTTGGAACTATTATTTTGGTGGCAAATGAACGCTGATTTATTACATTCAAGAGTTCAAGCAATTTAGAGTTCAAGCAAACGAACTGTTTAATGTGATTATTTAACTTAGAAAAATATTAAATGATTTGCGGAAAACACATTATGAGAAAACAAACCACGAAATCAGCTTACAACCATTAACATATTTTGCGTCTTTTAGATAAAAAATCTTCAGTGTTGTCATCTGTTTTTCGTTTCTCGGTTACCTCTTCAATGATATCCACTGAATTTTCATTTTCCAACTCCTGTCCATTTTCGTAACCAGTGACAACAGGTTCGTTTTTATATTCACCCATAACCATTATGTCCTCACTGTCATCATCCTCTTCGATTAGAATCACATTATCGTCGTCATCAACAAGATGAACTTCATCTGAGGAATCAATTTTGTTTGATACGTCACCTTTTGATGCTTTTATGTTGTCACTCGAATCTTCAATTTCAACCATTTCAATTTGAGTACCAGAAACTTCAGGTTCACTATTCGCTTTGTTGATCTCTGCTTTAAATTCTTCATCGCTTACACTCATCTTGTACCACAATCCATCATTATCTTTGGGATCAACTTTACCATCATTCAGAGAAATAATACACGTATAGTCTTGAATCAGATCATTGATCTTTAATCGGACTTCATTTTTAATAACTTTGAAGTCACTCATTAATTTCGTTCTGAAAGCTTCTTTCCATTCATCACTTTCCTCTTCAGATTCATCTTTACTCCATAAAATAGTTGCTGTTCCATCGATCATTATATCGGGACAAACGAAATTAAGTCTCTTAAACAGAACTTGTTCAATGAAATCACTCATTAATGTTTCGCTCAGTGAAAGTGTAATATCAATTTCAGGAACACGACCACTGCACACCAAACACTGCTTATTCGGAGGATCGCGTTCGTAACACGCAATCAAATTACGAGCACTAAGACTAACTTTCCGCAAATACATTTGCTTACAATTTTTCACTTCAACGTCATTTTTCTCAGCATTTTCACTCTTCAAGCGTTTCAACAACTGCAGAGCTTGTAAAGTAATAAGTCCACCAACAATTGAATTTGTGGACGAAATTGCTGGAATTATATTTCCTGCCATCGACTTCACGTCAAATTTCGATTTCATGTCGATACCGAAGCAGTGACTGCGTAAGTTGGAGACAGCGGTTACGAAGTTAAGAGCGCAATCGTCATCTTTATCCCAAATCAAACTTTTTTCCACATTTAATCTCTTCTTCAATTCCATCAGAGATTCAGCGAACACATCATAACACTCTTTAAGTGACCAAAGCCTTTGATCTTTTAGCGGAATAAATGAAATTCCGTTCGTTGCTTCAGCTGATTTGCTACTACTTGGTTGGCATATTAAAACTTCTTTTTCTACCTCTGTAACAGTCAGTGGAGTTGGTTTCCTCCTTTTTTCCCACAGCTGATCCATTTTGAGTAAATACTGTATATCAACAAAAAATAACTTCTGAAACAACTCTTTTGGGTTGTAATCATTTTGCTGCGCCCACTCTCGAGTTGAAGGAACCTTTTGTTCACCTTTTTCTAAAAATGAGTTAGAACAAATTTTTAATGAACCGATTAGTACCTGCTAAAGCTTCTACAGTAGATGCGATCTCAGAATCGTTTAAATCAGGACTAACATCGTTATCAGCATCTTCTTCACCAAATAATTGTGCAAAAAGATGTTTTCCCCAAACAATGCAATGTATAGGCAAAGATGGAGTATTTCTAATTGTACATGAAGCAAATGTTCGTTGATCTGGTTTCGGCCCATCGCACTCATAACACGCAGAAAGCGATTTTCTGATAGTGAATACTTGTCCCAAATATCCTTCAGATCCCGACTCGATTAGAGGTACGTTAGCTGCGAGACACATTCTATTAACATGACTTCGAGCAGCTCTGTTATCTAATGCGTTTATCACCAAAGAGAAAGACTTAAAATAATTAACGCTATATTCCGGAGATTGTATTGAATTGTGTATTGGTTCAATGTGAACGTCAGTAGAATGAGCGAAGTTGTTGACCGCAACACTCGCAGCCACTTTAGCCTTGCTCTGACCAACGTGAGACTTGTTAAACAGAAACTGTCGGTTTAGATTTGAAACATCAATAGTGTCCAAATCAATAACGACCACATTCTTGAAGCCGGTCAACAATAGATTTTTAATAACTTCGCAGCCAATACCTCCACCGCCGACCAGCAAAATTTTACATTGTTCCATACTGTCGACTAAATCATCGTCTTTCAATACTTCGCGAGCAACTGAATCATGTGGACACATTTTTTCAGTGGACAATGACTCGCGAACCTCTGCCATTTTTGCCGCTCTGCAAGAAGTGTAAGTATCGATAGAGTGCGCTTTAGCGCCAAAAACGCGCCGCGTTCAAGCACGCTTCGGTCGCGTTCTATTCTCGTTTGCAACAATTGCAATTCAAAGCATTCGCCAAATTTCAAGAATTCGAGAACAAAAGTTCTTTTAACTCTTTTTTGGTTGTTTTACTTTCTTTTCACAGGTCCCGATAAAAGATACCGAGATGAGTGGCAGTAATACACCAAAGCTCGAAGATGTGATTCTTGGGCAGTCAGATAAGCTCCTCACACCAGAAAATGAGCAGACGCTTGCCACTAAATTGGAATCAGTTTTGCATTTGAACGATGCCATCGAGTATACATTCAAAAGCAATATGCATATTTTCTCAAATCTGTTGAACTGTCAACAAAGTTTCGCAATGAGTCCTATAACATCAACATCAACACTTGTTGGGATGATTATCGCGTCTGATGCTCGAAATCAGCTTTCGCAGATGCTCTTCAACCTCGACACCTTAACTGATGGAGACGAACAGAAGATGCTGAAAGCGATGCAATTCTTTCAATTACGAGCTGTTGCTGACAAAAATGACTTTATGAAAAGCTCATCCACGTTGTACGTTAATTCACAGCTGAATGTCACGCAGCAATATAAAGATTTGTTCAAAGAGTTTATCGCGATGGACGTGAAAACCTTTGACAATGTTTCTGAAATTGTAGAGGACATCCAACAAACTTCTGAATTCGAATTCAACTTCTCAAACCTCTCAAATGACACCAAAATGTTGGCTGTAGGATTCACAAGTTTCTCTGCGCTTTGGTTAAACTATTTTTCCAGAACACCAGATATGAAGCCATTCTACAACTTGAATGGGGAGAGTGTATTTGTTCATTATCTTTATGCTGATGATGACCCCATAAGTATTGGTTACAGCGAGAAATTCAATTGCCACGTCATCAATTTGCAGCTTCGATGGAAAAAGACTATTATGACGATTTTCTTGCCAAAAGAAGGTATTTCAAAGACTATTTTTCAATTAAAATTATAATGGTAATTACGCTTTTTTAGGTTATGAGTTTGCAATGGAGGATACCGATTGTATTTGTGATGAGATTCGAGAAGAAATTGAATTAAACGTGGTGAAGATGGATCGAAAAACAATTAAGTTATGGATACCGGAGTTCAGCGTTCACACGAAGATCTCAATGAAACATTTACTCTCGGCGCTCGGAATGGATGGATTGTTCGATGAGGAGTCTGGCCGTTGTACTCGTATTTTGGAAAATACAAACAATGCTGTTGCACTCGATGACTTCTACCAAATTTGCATTTTCAATGCTACACCGAATCAGATTCATAAAATTCGAGATCCGAGCTGGAGAGACGGTTGGGAAGAAATGGTGTGCGATCGCCCGTTTATATACTCAGTTACTAATGAGATCAGTGGAAAAAAGATCATTCTTTGCCAGGGAGTTGTACATGAGCTTAATTAACTTTGTTTGGTTTTGGTATGTCTATTTAAGTGATTTTTACTTTTGTTTGCTGAAATAAAATTGTTTCTCTTTTTTTGAAAAACGCGCTTTTATTTTCATTCGACGCGCAACAAAAGGGGACACTTTTAAGAAACGCGTTTCAGACCGAGAAAAGCAGACTATTTTCGCCGGTTTCTCACTTGTGGTAAATTTGTGGTCATCTCCACTGTTGCTATTTCCAGCTTGTCACACTTTCGAATCTCTGTTTTAGTTCGTGGAAATCGTCAACGAACCAAGCAACTACAATTTCGGGAATACAGAACATTGTTGTTCGAAAGTAATCATAGCTTTGCAATTCTTTTTAATCTGATTCGTTATTTAAACCAGTTAACCAATTGAATAAAGAAAATGTCAGATGCAGACGACGATTTTATGGTCGATGATGATGAGGATTACGATTTGGTATATTTTGAGAGCTTATCAATCAAATGCCAATCGTATTTATTTTGCATTGTCACAGGAGTACTCAGAAGATAGTAATTCCGAACCTGATGTGGACCTCGAAAATCAATACTATAATTCGAAAGCTTTGAAGGAAGATGATCCTAAAGCTGCTTTACAAAGTTTCCAAAGAGTTCTAGATTTGGAAGGTGGTGAAAAGGGCGAATGGGGTTTTAAAGCCTTAAAACAGATGATAAAGATCAATTTTCGTTTGGTATGCTTTTGAAATCAATTCTTTTCATTAAAACTTTTTGTTTAAAGGCAAAGTACGGTGAAATGATGGTCAGATACAAGCAGCTGTTAACGTATATTAAAAGTGCTGTCACTAGAAATTACTCAGAGAAATCAATTAATTCAATTCTAGATTACATTTCAACGTCTAAACAGGTAACAAATACGATATTTGACATTTGCGTAATATTATATGTTTTGTAGATGGAATTGTTACAGGAGTTTTATGAAACTACTTTAGAAGCTTTAAAAGACGCAAAGAACGACCGACTATGGTTTAAAACGAACACTAAACTTGGAAAATTGTATTACGATAGAGAAGAATACACTAAATTGGCGAAAATTTTGAAGCAGTTGAATCAGTCTTGTCAAACTGATGATGGTTCAGATGATTTGAAAAAGGGGACACAACTTCTTGAAATCTATGCTCTTGAAATTCAAATGTGCACCGCCCAGAAAAACAATAAGAAATTAAAGGTATGTGTTGCGATTCACTTGTGCTTTTGTTTTATAAAATTTTCTTGTAGAAATTATACGAGCAGTTGTTGCACATAAAGTCGGCGATTCCTCATCCATTAATAATGGGTGTAATTAGAGGTGAGTAACTTAATGTGAAAATAGAATTGAATGAATTATTCACAGAATGCGGAGGGAAAATGCATTTGAGAGAAGGAGAGTACGAAAAGTCACATACAGATTTCTTTGAAGCTTTTAAAAATTACGATGAATCTGGTAGTCCTCGGAGGACGACGTGTGTTAAATATTTAGTTTTGGCGAACATGCTCATGATGTCTGGTATTAATCCGTTCGACTCACAGGAAGCAAAACCTTATAAAAACGATCCGGAAATACTTGCTATGACAAACTTAGTGAGCGCTTATCAAAACAATGATATTAACGACTTCGAAAAAATCCTTAAAACGAATCGAAGAACGATAATGGATGATCCATTTATTAAGGAACATATTGAAGGTTTGTGTGACTACAATTTTAATCAGTATACTTATATTTATATGAAATTAGACCTGTTGCGTAATATTCGGACCCAAGTTCTTATTAAGTTAATTAAACCTTACACAAGGATTCATATTCCATTTATCTCCAAAGTAAGCCAGAATTGTTCTACTGAACTACATTTTATTTACTCGTTTAGGAACTAAACATAGACCCTTCAGAAGTCGAAAATTTGCTCGTCTCTTGTATTTTAGATAAGTAAGTATTGATTATAGGTAACCTTGGTTAACTTAGTTTCCTCTATAGCACAATCCAGGGTCGAATCGATCAGGTGAACCAAGTGTTGGAACTTAACAGGGGAAGTCAAAGTGCCGCTCGGTATAACGCGTTAGACAAGTGGACGTCTCAATTATCATCTTTGCATCAAACAGTCATCAATAAAATGGCTTAATTTTTGTATTAGTTAATTGAAATGATTAATTTAACAGTTAAATTTGTGTTTCCAATTTCCAATAAAACTTGACTGAGCCTTAATTGCTGAATGAAAAAGCTGAGCAATTTGTAACATGTTCATGTATGAGACTAATCCACAATGAATGTTATGTTTTTAAAACATTCGCTGTTTTTGTTTTACTTCGTATTTTTAGTTCGACGTGTGAACACATAGACGTGCTTTTCATTTGTATGCTGATGAACGCAGCGAACAATTGTTTCGCTTCAAAAAATTTTCAATTCATAATTGCACAACATCTACTGATTTCATGTCATCATTAGTTTTTCAGAATGAATCATCGACATACATGTTTGGTGATGTACATGTTTTTCGTTGATCATTTTTAATGTAAGCTTTTTTGTGAACATTTATTTTTACAAAAACAAAAACCTATGTGCACAACGAATCTACTGCTTACAGATATTTTCAATGCAAAGTTAATAAAGCAGTGTTTCGGGAAAAGTGAAGTTTTGCAATTGTTATTTCAGAACAAGTTGCACAGTATAATAGTGAGACTGAATTGCGGTCAGTGTACACCAACTGCTGCAGATTATAGAAGTTTGCGTGTAAAAAGCTGAAGTGACACTGTTCCACGTTTAGTCGCATTGCAACAGTTTTGGAACACGCCGTATATAAGAGCGAACGTTGCGCCCTCAGCAGCAAAATGAGTGCTTAACTGTTTCTGGTTTGCAATGGCGAACAATACATTCGCAGAAACATTCGTTTCAAATATTGCGTTTCAGCACTAAAATGGACACAAACAAGAACAGTCTGATTACAAGACTTTTGTGTCTGGGCCCAATTGAGGCCAAAGAGGACATCGATGAGGTACTGAACTGCCGCTTTCCTTTTTTTCTCGTTTTTCCAATAGAGTCCGTGTTAACAAAGGCCACCCTTTCACTGCTTTCTATACCAATAGAGGGCAACAAATGAAAACAGCGCTGCAAATTAAATTGAACCGCTCTGCATTTTGTTGTTTTTTTTATGCTTTACTAACTATTAGCTTTTTTTCAGAAAAATGAACGATGTTATGCTTTTGTTCAAAATTTAATTGGAGGCCATTCAGAGTCAGAGGCTCACGATGCATTGACTGCTACTGTAAGTTTTTGACTATTAACCCAAAAGTTCAATATTTCTTCGGTATTGAATTCTAGGTTTGCAAGAGTCAGATTGCTCACGATGAGGTGTGCATTGGACTTGTGATTGGCATGCTTGTTGATCAACAAAACTGTCAAAGGGTATGTAATAGTTTAAGGAATATGTGTATTAATATTCGATGGCATTGTAGTATTACAGAGATTTGACGTATGTGAATCGAGATGGACTTTCGTGTGCAATTACTTTGCTAAACGCAATCATTCTAGAAAGGTACACGAAGCTTTCGGAAACAACACGTACCCAGGTAAGAATACTTTTACGGATTGTAATTTGAAATTTTATTCGTAATTCGACCATATTTTCAGCTACAATGGTTACTGAGAGAAATGATTAAGAATTCAACAAATGGGGCTGACACACTAGTTCATAACATACTCAGGCAAATTGCGGGAGGAGATATTTCTCCAAAAAATATTTGGTTGGCAGAAAGTTTATTGGATATGCTTATTGAGAATCGATTGTGGTTAGAAAAGTACACCTTATTATTGACAACTGTTGTTTACACTTATTTGCGGTTAATTGTGGATCATTCGAGTACTATGCATGCCAATCTGCGACAAAAAGAAATTGATTTCTGTATTTCATTATTGCGGGAGAAATTCATGGAGTGTGTTCACATTGGCCGAGACTTGGTACGACTTCTGCAAAATGTAGCAAGAATTCCTGAATTTGAACAACTTTGGAAGGACATATATGACAATCCAACTTCTCTTTCTCCTAGTTTTCAGGGTGTTCTTCAAATAATGCAAACTAGGACTTCGCGAAAATACTTGCAGTGTAGGTTAACTCCTGACATGGAAAAGAAGATTGTGTATTTGACATCTCAAGTGAAGTTCGGGCAACAAAAACGATATCAGGACTGGTTTCAAAGACAGTACCTATCAACTCCTGAGAGTCAGTCGTTACGATGTGATCTCATCCGGTTTATATGCGGTGTAATCCATCCATCGAACGAAGTTCTGTGTTCTGAAATAATTCCGCGTTGGGCCGTAATCGGTTGGATACTTTCTTCATGCACTTCAAGTGTTGCCGCATCTAACGCAAAGTTATCACTTTTTTATGATTGGTTATTTTACGATCCTGAAAAAGACAATATTATGAACATTGAACCTGCAATATTAGTTATGTTTCATTCTTTACGCAGTCATCCTGTCATCACTGTTACATTACTTGATTTTCTATGCAGAGTAAGTTCGTTAGTTTAATTATTTGTATTTATCTGTTTCTTTCAGATAATGACAAACTTCTACCCAGCCTTAACAGCGCAGATTAAACAAGGAATTAATACTTCATTTCACCAAATTCTTGAAAAGCGCGTCTTGTCGTAAGTATAAATCGATTGCTTTATATGATTCTTATTGATACTATGATTTTAATAGTTCGTTATCACCTTTGATTGAAAGTCCAAAATTAGATCGTGAATTGAGACTTTTAATCAGGGAATGTTTTCCCGAATTCTGCAGCCCATCCAATGATTTAACGAATAATTCTGATATAATGATTGGTCGAGAAACTCCGGATATTATAATTGATGCAACAAATACGAATCATAACAACGGTTCTGAGGCCGAGCCACGTTTTAGTGATGATGAAATAGAAATAATTTCTCCGAAGAAAGTTAAATCGAATAACTGCTCTGAAAGAAGTTTAAATTATTTTCCACCGAAAATCGATTTTTTCTCAGTCGTTGAGCAGTTTAGTGATGAAATTAAAAATTGTTTGCTTACACTGTTCAGTGAAAAGTAAGTTTTGAAGTAATTTAAAGGTTGTGTAACGTAGAAAATTACAGAGACAATGAAATTCGGTGTGAAGTGATGGAAAAATTTCTACAAGCAGTGTCACAGGAGGAAGATTTCGAGCAAGAAGCACCTTCCAATTTAGCCTCTTGTTTAGTTTTCGCTTTGCAAGAAGATTTTTCAAGGCCGGTTTTTCCAGATACAAGTCCTTTGGATGACGAAGCCTTCGAGGAATCAATTGGGACTCCACTTTTTGTAATGTTTAGAAATTTGTGTCAGACACCTGAAGAAGACCCAAATCGCGTTCCTATTTTAAACATTTTATCTGAAATGGCACTTCACCGAAAAAGTATAGGATATCTGTTGTTGTACTTCATGAAAGTTAGTAAATCTCAGGACAGTCGAATGTCTGCTTACCGTGAATACGCAAAAGGTGTTGGAAAGGACCTGTCAACGGCAATATTAAGTGATATGCGTGTGTGTCAAGAAGAAGATGTGAAAACTCTGTGTTTCTTAGTGCCGGACATTTACACTTATTTTAATAGCATTGTTATTAATAACGCTGAATTCTTAAACTTAATTGTGTCGTGCATTGACTCAACGCAACTTCAAGATTTGATTTGTCACATTCTTCAAGGAAACATGTCAATGTTCAAGAAGGATACATTTCTCTCAATACTTAGTAAGTTTATATGAACAGTTGTAAGAATAGAATCTAAATTCTGTAATTTGCTTTTAAGACGCTAGTCTAGAGTGGGAAACATTTGAGCAGTACTGTCTATGGCAACTAATCGCTGCCCATAATATTCAAGTGGAGAATGTTTTGCCTGTTTTGCCAAAATTGGAATTTCAGAGTATATAGCATGAATTGTATTTATTTGTTTCATTTATAATTCATTTTTAGCACACGCAGAAGCATTGACAAACATTCTTTTGTTACTGAAACGACAAGAGCCCACTGCGGACATCATGAAACACATAATCAGCAGAGATGTTAAAGAAAGTGATAACTTTGTCGTATCTGTTTTAAAGTATTGGACTCAAGAACATAGTGAAAAATTAGCCGATTTAATAAATGTTCATTTAGTTAAAACAAATTCTACAGGAAAAAGAAAACGGTAATTTTTAATAACAATATTTGCTTTATTATCTTAAATTTTCAGACAAACCGGAAATAAAGGACAGTTAACTAACAGTGCTGAACAATTACTGCTTCATTTGGATCAATTACGCCAAAAGAGTAAACAACCAACTTGTAAGCACTGCAGTTTGTAAATTTTACCTTTACTAATGCATTTATTTAATTAATCAGTTTTTAATCAAGAACCTATCCAAAGCGCATTGAATTACGTCCAGTCTTTATGCACGGACTCACAGAAAACAAAGTATTTCTGAATTTTTAATTTCTTTAAATTTATAAATTATGTTTGATCTAGGTTTAGTGATTTGTTTGCGTTGGCTGAAGATGAACCTAAGCCTTCTGTTAAAAAAGGCAAAGCGAATAATAAAAATAGAGGAAAATCCAGACATGTGGAGTTGGATTCCAATAGTGACACTGATGCTTCAGAAGTATGATATTCAAACTTAAAGCTATATAGTTTTAGTAAACTTTTTACTGAGCTACCTGTATAGTTTCGTCTAGTATAACATTTCAATGATTCCATATGCTACTCATGCCCATTGCATTGAGAGTAACTGCACAATTATTGTGGACGAATCTTTACAGTTAGTTCTATTCCAATTTCCCTGTTCCTTACGAAATCAGAAGCAAATTCAAAATTATGTCATCCAATAACATTTTCACGAATTTTATGAAACTTGTTGATATTATGGTTCTTGTGCATTTAAAGTTTTAATCGATTTTTTTCTATTAACAGGAGGAAATCCCAGTTAAATCAACAAAGCAAACAAATGCATCACGTAAAAAACGAAAAGCTATGAATAATTCGGACAGTGACTGAATTCATTTTGAAAATTGAAAGAATAATGTAAATATAAATTTCTCACCGACAAGAAATGTTTCAAATTCATTGTGTTTAAACCATTTGTTTTCGACAATAAATTGTTTACGATTTGGAATATTTTTTAACTAGGAACTCGAGTAACACAAACTTTTTTGACTTTTGAAAAGGCAGATAATTTTCTAGACCCACGTTAATGTCACAATACTGTGAG
>NCKV01001216.1:0-11125 GCA_003675905.2 Leptotrombidium deliense
AGTGAAAGAATAGCCGCGACCCGACTTTAGAACCGAACTTTACATGAAAACACACGAACAGTTTCAGTGACACTTTACATACATACAATTTGTACATAGTATGTACTATGTACTATTTGTACTAATATGTATTTCTCCCATCCCAAATGACAACATTTAATCAAATAGTGAACAAGTCATTTTCTACATAATACTGAGGAAGTAAATATGCAAACGACGCACTTGATTTGAAATTTAGTGCTGACTGTGCAGAAAGATCGATGTTTAAATAATTACGTAAATTACACCACCTACAATAGTTTCGCGTTATTGAGTGTAATCGCACAATTTATATTCTCTTCAACATTTTCCAAACAAACATCCGGTAAACACGAAGACTGACAAAATTTGATAGTTTTAGCATTACACTTAAATAAAAGAGATCAATTTGCTTTCTCGAGAACTTTAATTACATGTTTGTATCAAATATTTTCAATATTTTTTGTTTACATTTGTATCAACTAAACAGTTTAAAACGATTATTCAAGGAAACGTATTCACTTTTTGTTTTTTATTTTTACATAATGAACTGAATAAAGGTAATCCTCAATTTAAGAGTCGTACAAAGTTATAAAAATGTCAACTCAAGTCAAACTGTGATTTTTTGGAAGGCACTATTCGAATTTGATCCTCAATGTACGATAATATTCGCAATCGGCAATAAACGGAGAGAGATCAATTTTGTGAACATGCTCAAACATTGGCCAACGATTAACTGCTTCTTCATAACTCGAGCACGTTTCAAGAGCTTTGAAGTACACAATGATGAATTGTCTGAAATAATGCGCCAAACTTTCACTTGAAGACGCTTCAAAACCTTTCTTATATAACTTTCGGAGAACTTTTGTCCAAAACTTTTTCATTGTCTCTTCATCTCGATTATTCATAACAACTTTTATACATTTACGAACCCATGTTAAAAACATTTGTTGACAATTCAATTTCTCCTCTGAAAAGTAACGTTTTAATTAAAAATTCAAAATAAATAAGTAAACAAAAGGTAAACTGTTTCTCACTTCCTTTAAAACCTAACTAAGATCTGACTTACTGTACCTAATTCATAATTTACTTCTTCTGTTGAACTGAAGTTAATGCCGTCAAATGAAGGAACATGAGATTTGGCCAACAAGTCACTCATTTCTTTATCACTAGTATTCATGAAGACTCCAATATCCATTTTTTCAAAAAGCGACTTGATTGATGCATTTGATCCCACAGAATGAGGTTCGCTCCATAAGTGATCCCTTAAAAGACTGTAAAATGTAACTTTCCATCTATTCTTTACATCTTCTTCCAAAGGACTCGCATATGAAACCATTTCGTATGCAATTGTTTGCCAAAAATCTTCTTCAGCTAATTTTCCTTCTTTTAAATAATCAATATTATCAGCTACAGACTGTATCAATCGCATCAAAATTGTTAAATCAGCACCAATTTCTTCTTCACCACCATTATTACTGGAATTTTCAGCATGTTTCGCATGGCTATGTGTCAAATCAGTGGAATCAGGCTCGTCACTGCTTTCACTAGAATCGTTTGAGCAATCGTTAGGAAAAGAATGCATATCAATCTCACAGTTCTTAGGATGATTATCAAACGCTTCGCGCATCGAAGCAATGTTACTTTTAAATGGTTTCAGGTTCATTGAACAGTGAAACAAATTAAACAGTGGCCACAACTGATTCGCATCTTCTCGTGTGTATTCTTGGAGATTATTCAAAATATTTATATACTGTCCAAATAAGCCCATGAAATATCCACTACATTTCTTCCCTGTGAAAGTTATGCCTTTCTTCGCTAGTTTTTTACTAACTTTGTTCCAAACATTCGGATCATTTGCTTTGTTATTGAATTTTTTGCCCATACTTCTAACAACAGCAGCCAAAGCGATTTTCTTTTCTGGTTCGTTAAGCTTAAAATTGCTCAAAAGAATCTTCTTCTTTCCAATTACTTTCAAAACACGATCTTCGGAAGACGAGAATTCTCCAAATGCACCAGTCTCCACATTGCATGCTTGATTTTTCACTCCTTGCGAACTAACAGATGAATGATCATTGTGACTACCGTCAATGTCGCCGTTATCTGATTCTGCTGTACTGAAAATCACGTCAACATTCGCATTTGCATTTTCCTTAGCGAATTGTTGAAAAAACGGATTCACTTTAAGAAAACTATTGTTAACTTCATTACTTAATTTGAATTCATTTGAAAATTCATGCAGATTGTTTGATGCGCTTTGATGTGCAGTGTTAGGTTTTGTGTCGTTTGAAGATTGAGGCTTTAAAGAGGCGCTTAAAGTAAGGTTTTTCGCAACACCATTTAAATTGACCGATTCGTCCACATTTTCATGATTTTTTGATGTCTTTTTGTTACGCACATTCACTTCTACTGTTGGTTTAATAGCGTCTGACTTGGTTTTTGCTTTATTAACACACTTCACACGCAGTCTACTTTTATTTTCGATCGCTTCCTTTTCATCAACTTGCACATATTCGTTGAAATCATTGTCGAACACCTTTAAATAGTAACAATTCATATATTGCGAAATGAATAGACAGATTACCTCAAAAACGTAACAATTGCTGTCCAAATATTGTGTAAGATGTGGGTAAGAACGACTGATCGTTAGTTTTAAATCGTCGAATGACGCACAGTTAACGACAGCAGGCACGTTAACGAAAACTCGATGATTGACGTCCTCGACACTTAAAAGAAACTTCAGTTTTTCACTCATTGTGCACACAAAGCGAGGACACAATGTGAAAAAATGCGAATTTCGTGCATTAAAAAGACACCGGCTTTAATCATGCAATAATCGGGGATCGCTTGTAAAACGCGTCTAAAGTAATGAAAATAATTCAAAACTTTAAAACCGATTTTCTAGTGCATCACAATGCAAGCATGCAGAAGTGTCATTTAACACTTACAGCAAACTTAAAATACCAAACATTTGTTGTCGTTTTAAAATGAAAACAAACTGTGGTTTATGTTTTATAAAAAATGCGACTATTTATTGATGTAATGCAGTGAAAAAAGAACACAATTAAACTGTTGCATTAAACTGAAGTTGAAAACGTTTTGCGTTGACAAAAAACAATGCGTAGTAATCGATGATTGTTTGTTTGAATTAAGATAAAACTGATTGTTTAATAGATGATTGGGGCTCCATAGACTCCGTAACCTCCGTAAGCAATAGGAGCTCCATATCCATAACCAATTCGTCCGAGTCCGAGGATTGGTCCGAGTCCAGTGGGACGAGTGTTCACAACTCTTCCAGTCAAACTGCTCGAAACTTGACCGGTGTGCAGGTCGAAGTGGTTTCCATAAATGTCTCGGAACTGTGCGATGGCAACAGCGAAAAGAGCGAAGATCACAATCAAAGCGATGGCTTTCTGTTGTTTAAATAAAGATTATGATTACATCAAACAACGATAACAAAGAGTATATACCAACCATTTTTAGTTTGTTTCGAATTGGTTGCTTCTGCAGAAGTACTTAACTGCAGACAGTGCTTTCAATCGACTTTTATACAAAACATTCAGGGTCAGAACACCGAAATTTGCCATTTCGAAGGACCCTCCCAGATTACGTATTCAGAGTTTTTTCATTTTGTTTTCGTTTTATAACAGTGAAAGTAAAGAAGTGTTTCCTTCTCTCATAATATTGAAATTAACTTTTTTTCCAAGTTTCTCTGTTCACGCCCTTTATCTTAAACACTGTTTTCAATGCAAGTTTTACGAAAATCTGTTTCCAATGATGTTTTTTGCGTCGCAAAAACAACGTTGTGTGAATATTTCGAACGCGTTTCTGTTGAGTAATTTAAATTCTTTGATGTCAGACAAGAAGTAATTTGTAATTAATATTTATTATTAATGTTTCACTTTTCGTAAGTAATCAAATGAAGATAACTTAGTTTTGAAGTCACGATTAAGTCAAATTTGAGTAAGAATTGGTCAACAAAATTACTATTGACCTGAATTACTCGAAATTGTAATTTATTGTCTATTCAATTCAATGTTTGGTATTTGCATATTTTAACAGTTTTGCTCCATTGTTTGTAAACATTACTTTGAATAATAATGAATCGTTGCAAATGAATAATTTTCAGTGAAATTGAAAAATAAAAATTAGATTTAACTTTAAGTCATTGAACGAAAGTGAAAGTGAAAATTTGTGTAATAAGTTCAGTTCACATGGTGATAAGTAATCATCGATAAAGTTTAGAAAGTTTTTCGAGCAAACAAAACGAAAAACGAAACTCTAATGCTTTGACTTTTCTCTCAAACTCAAGATCATTTGAAAGAAACTTTAATCTAATATTTATGTGAATCCGAAGAACTGTGCGAATTAAAAGTTCACAAAATTCAGTGCACACACAAATGCCGAAAGCGAATGTATCAAAATGTATGTGTTGTCCAAATTGCGAATTCTGAAAATGTTTCACTAGAAAGTCTTAGTTGTGTTGCCTTCAATGTCGCAATCATTTTTCAATGATTATTATGTATAATTTAAGTGAAGCGAAGTGAAGTAAGCTCCTCTCGAAATGCTTCATTACATTGAATACGTAAATTAAGTGAAACAGTCTGAACAGTAAAAAATTGAATGGTTAAAGGTTAAGGCTGACACGCAGGAAATGTGAAGGTTGAACAGAATGTTTTTTGACATCAATTTCGTCGATAGACACACGTAACAACGAAGGTAATAATTTCTTCTAAACACAGCACTTTCGCTTCACTTTCAGGGTTGTTTTTTATTACAAAATTTAAACACTTTTCACTTTTTGCCTTTCAGGCAATGTTCACATCCTAAAGAAGAGAGGACAAAGAAAAGCATCAAATCGCTGCATCCTTTGTAAGAGATTAAGCGGATTCATGCACACGTTAATATTAATAATTGAGAGCACATCATTCATTGATTTTAATAATTACAAGCAATTTCGGTTGCTTTTAACAGTCGTTGCATTGAGATTCGCTTCAAGTTTGAGAAGCAATATTTTCTTATTTTATTGCTTTTTGATTGCCATTTGCTCATTGAAAGCGAGTCTTTTATTTCGCTTTCTTTCTTCTCAGCGAAACTTTCGTAATAAATGTAAAAGCAAATGACTTACGTAAAATGTGTAATAATCATTGCATTCAGGAAACATTTGTGTTTTCTTTTTATTTCAACACACATTTTCCACTGTAATTCATTCAAAACACAAACGCTAAATTGTGTGAACTTAAATGCGTACTCATCGCTGCGTTTATGGTTAATTGGCAACGAATTCGCTGCAATTTCAGAGATCGCAATCATCATTTTAAACACTGCGAACACATCCACAACAATCATTGCTTTTTAAACCGTTCAAAATATGCATATTTATGGTTTGAAATTATCAGCTATTTTAATTGCTGTGTTTCACGCACAATTTAACAACCATTAAAACGTTTGCTTTCTTGTGTCGACACTGCATCCGTGTAAAAGTCATTTTCTGTTTAACTACTAGATACATTATGTACTATGGCTTTAAAGAGATAACTTTTTTAAAGTAGTGAGTTCAAAGAAGGCATATAAAAAGTTTTAAAAAGTAACCAAGTTGAAGGTTGAAGCTTCACGATGAAGAATGAAATAAACTTTACTAGTTTACTTTACTTTACTTTTGTGATTCTTTTGAAAGTAAAAACTTTGAATTTTATATTCTATGTAACAGATAAACTTAAGAGAATATTTAAGTGAATACCTTTTTTATGATAGTTTGGTTTTTTTCATTATTCAAAAGCCATTTTAGTGATTTATTGTTATTATTTTATTGCAACGTGTGGGCAACAAAGAATGAAATATATTCACTCATTTTTTGAACATATTGAATAAATTTTGTAATACGATAAACAACAGACACACAATAAATTAAACATTCAATTTAATTCAATGAAAGTAAAACTGAAAGAAGTGAAGTGAAGTGCGAACGTGAATGTAATTAATTACATATGAATGAAAAAATATTGACTTTAATAATTTGGGTGTCATAACTTTGGTTAATGTTTGCGTGTATAAAGGTTTGATTTATATCAGACGTCACTTGTTATTGAAAGTAATTTATTATTGTATTCAACGGTTTAATAATCTTAAGAATTGCAATATATCATCGCAATTACAGTTGTTTAGAACAAAGAAGGTGAATTCAAAACACGGATCTGGTTTCATTAAGAAGACAAAGCACGAAATAAGTGAAATTGTGAGAAATGAGTGCAGAGCTCGTAAAATGTATCTGGCTAAAATAATGTGATGAAAATTTGAAATTAAAATGAATGAATGGATGCAATTTTTGGCGAAATCTCGTTTTCAATGCTTCGAGTATTACCCTTGAAGAGTTTTTTCACATTTTCACAGTATTTTCAGAACATCTTTGAGAGCCGAAAAATAAGAATATATAATTCTTTGTTCGTCGGAGCACAACGAAAGTGAAGTGAAGTTCAGAGATCAGCAGCCAGCTAGTGCAGCGATGCACTGTTCTCTCTTCTCGTTCTCCTTGAAATGTGATCGCAATCGTACAATTAATGCTAACAACACACACACTGCAACGATGACCACACCTGATGAGCTTTCAAATCACGTTTATTTAAATAAGCACGAAACCAGTGAATCTTCTTCATTTCCAAAACAAGAAACCAGAACCAGAACGAAGTTAGGGTTGAAAGGTCGTCGTGCGGTTCAAGGATTTCTATTTCTGGTTACACACACATCGGTATAAATAAATTTTCACTTCCATGCATTTTGTTACTTCTTCTAGTTGCTTAAACCTTTGCACTACACTTCATTTTTGCACCAAAAATGAAATTCTTGGTTAGTTTGTATTTTTGATTTTCAATCTTCTTTTTCGTTGTTTATTTTAACAAAAATCATTTTCTCAATCAAACTTTATTTGTAGATCCTTTTGGTTATTGCATTCAGCTCAACAAACGCTGCTGTGAAAC
Source organism: Leptotrombidium deliense (assembly GCA_003675905.2). Taxonomy (NCBI): domain Eukaryota; kingdom Metazoa; phylum Arthropoda; class Arachnida; order Trombidiformes; family Trombiculidae; genus Leptotrombidium; species Leptotrombidium deliense. Next base: position 6,993 of record NCKV01001216.1, read on the forward strand.
AGGGATTCACTAGAGAGGATCAACAGACATTGTTATCATCGAGTAACATTCAGCAAACTCACGTGCAATCATCAAATGTGGTTCCTGTAATTCAATCCGCTCCAACGATCTCAAAAATAGAATCGATTTCGTCCTCCTCAATCATTCCACAATCGACCATTCAAACAGTTCACTCGAGTGGAATCATTGCCGAAGCATCTCCTCAACTTTATTGGCCATCAATTGTTAGTGCTCCACTCGCGACTAATCTCTACACTGGACTCAAACCAGTGACAACCATTGACAAGCTTCCTGTGGTCTCATCCGTTAGCGTGCAACAAGCACCTTTAGTCTATCAAGCACCAATTGCCAGTTCCTGGTCTTATTTGTACCCACAATGGACCACTTATGATCCGTCCTACATTTACCAACCAATTTTGCGCAAATAATTCGACACCGGATTGTTAGTGCAGTCAAAATGGTATTGTCTCTTTCGGGTATTATTCGAGTGATAAAACTCAACAATTTTTAACAATTCTGGTTTTATTCTGTTCACTTTAAACTTTTTTTACAATCGCACAATTGAATTGCGAACGATGTTCTTGAAACATTCGAATTCACTTAAATAAATCATTGTGAAAACACGAAATATGTTTGTATGTTATAAATAGTTTGAAGTAATTATTAATTTCAATAATTAATATTTGTTTGTGTAAAATGGATAGCGATCGTTGCCGTAGCCAGCAAATGGAACATTTGGTACATGGTGAAAATAAGGTGCCTGGTATCCGTCATGTTTTTTGTGTATTCCAAAGCCGTGATTGAAATGCGGACCTCGAAAATGGTTTACAAACTTTTTGTGAAAATTGTAAAAATCTGCAGAAAAGTGAAAACAATGGAATCACTTTTTTCAATTGAAAATTAATTCGACTTTGTATCTAAAAATGAACTCACCAGAAAATGGAAAGTGTTTCGGTTGATTATTATGATGATACGATTGGTGATGATGTCCGTTGTCATATTTACTGTGATGATTGTACGGTTGTCCATTTTTGTGTCCGTTGTGATTGTTGTAATGATGTCCTTTGTGATATTTATCCTCGTGTTTGTAATGCTGTTCGTGTCCGTTATCGTTTTTATAGCCATAAGATCGCGAATATCCGTAATTCTTTCCGTAATGATGTTCAGTGGAGAAATGATGTTCATTTTTATGGTGTTTCGGATGTTCACCGAACACAATCACAGCACAAACGAGCACAGTAAACACAAAGAAAGCGAATTTGTTATTCATGTTTGCTTCAAATTAGGACTCAAACTGAGAAGTATCGAGTTTTCGGAGAAAGTTTATAAAGTGAATGAAATCACGAAACAAATGTGAGGAAAGTGGTGATGTTTGTTATTACATTGTATAATATGCGTGTGTGTGTTGTGTCAGGGGCAGTGGTTGGTTATCACATTCATTTTTTCAAATTTAAAAACTGAGTGAATAAAAAGTGTTCTGAAAAACTGTTTTTTACACTTAATTGAACAAGAACTGAAATAAGGCCAAACGAACGTCATTGTTTTGAACGTCGAAATGTGTGTTCTTTAAATTACGAACAAAAGTCAGTTTTAGTTAAAAACTAAATACTTTAAACTACATCTGTAATCGCGAACCACTATTTAATTGTAATTAACGTGATAGTATAATTTCTTGTCAGTCTGTTTGTTTGTTTTCGATGTTTGAAACAATTGCGAAAATTAGAGCGAAAGTGACCACTTTTAAAATATTTGAAAATGTGTGGCGAATTTAATTTTACCCTTTTTGCGGTATTCAACAAACAAGTTTGTTTCAAAATGTTTCACTTCAATTTCATTTACACGTACCTGTACAATCTAGCGACTACACCTAAAATTCGATTGTGTTTCTTTTTCAACACACAGAACACAATAAGCATTGTGTTATTAGTTGCTGTTAGGTCATTGAAATATTTCCATGTTTCTCTGTTACGAAACTGAGCGCAAAATGAAATAAAATCAGTACAAAATGTAATTAAAATAATTTTTACAAACACTGCCGCATTTCTTTCACAACAATTTACTATTTACAAACAACAAAACTTTTACTTTTATGAATTTTGTTTTTTATATTTCAATTTTTACTTGTATTTCTCTAACATACTTATAATTTCATTAATCCATTCAATTTTCGCAGAAACTTTTGCGAAAGTCATTCCTTCGCCACTCATGCCACAAATCGGACCTCTGATCGAACCTTTACTTAAGTGCGAAGTGATGCCTCTTAAGTACCATGTGTTATCCGATTTGCATACCAGTGGTCCACCCGAATCTCCAGCACACAATCCACTCTCTTGTTCTTTGCTTACAACACAAAGTCTTGTTTCGTTGTATCCCTTTGATGCGTCACATGCTGAACCGGAGTCAACGGTCACATTCAGCTGTTTTAGAACATCACTGCCACCAGTTCCCTGTGTTTTACCCCAACCTGTTGCGTAACAAACAGTGCCAACAGGAACTTCACTGCCAGCTTGTGGCAAACAAATCGGTTGTACTCTTTCAGTGATCTTTACGGGTGAACTTAACTTGATGAGCGCTATATCATTGTCCATACTGAAGCGCAGTAATGGATTCTTTGCGAACGTTATGTCTGACATGTATGGATAAATGACATATCGTTGAATGTAGCGAACTTGTTCATGTCCTGTTGGCTTGAAACGTCCGTAGTTACCAAAAATTATTTTATAATTTCCTGGATGTCGTTTACTAAATTGATTGAGTAATTAACAATTTGATGATTATTAAATTTAGGAGAACTTACCTATCTAGACAGTGTGCAGCGGTTAAGGCATACTGTGGTGCAATTAAAGCACCTCCGCAAGTATGACCATTCGGTTCAATGAATTCGAGCTGTAAATCGAGCTGCCATGGCCAACTACCTTCAACAGCAACTTGACCTCCAACAACTTTAGCAACTTCATTTACAGCAGGAGGAATGGCTGGTACACCGCATTTGTTTGCATCTGTTGCTGTGTGCACTTGAATATCAGAATTTTTCTTCGTGCAATATCGTTCATCGGAATCATCTCCACAATCATCATTACCATCACAGAAACTTTTATGTGAAACACACTTTCTATTCAAACATTCCGTGGTCAATAGAGGACAATGAGACTTTCGAGAAGTAAAAGTGTAGGAAAGGTTGAAGCCTCGTCCCGAGTATATGTAATCGCTGCTAAACAGAATAGAAAGTTTGTTTTCTTTGCTTAGAATGTCATTCGGTTTCTGTTTTCCACAGAAAATATTCATATTTGAGCCATGATTTCCATTGAAAATAATTAGCGAATCACCACCACACTGGCTCACTTCATCCAAGTCAATGTCGTTGAATGTCAAATGAATTTTCTACATATAAATACGACTATATAACTTTTGAAGTATCTACATTGTACTTACATATCCTTCGTGTGAATATATTAGCCATGAACACTCGATACCCTCGGAATACTGTTCTTTGTTTAAATATCCAGGACTGTAAATATTTCCACGAAATTTGGTTAACAGTAGTGGTCTATCTGGACCACAAGCAACCTTAAGGTCCTCTTCATTATTTGCACAACTTTGCCTTACAACGAATAACAAGAATAATGCGAACACAATCATTGCGAATCAAGTGTGTGCGTTTGAATTAATTGTTTTCTGTTTAAATAGTTTTGCGAAAAGCTATGTAATCGATAAACAAACTCGCGTCAAATACTATGTGGTAATATTTCTGCACAATACAATATCAATTCGCATTCTCTGTGACACAAAATGTTGCCATTGTTTCATTGATAAGCGAGAGGCAACTTGCAACGCAATTTTGTTAAAATTAGTTGTTCACAGTTTGGGACATTCTTATCGTTAATGAATTTTATTTCAAAAATTCAACATTTTAGTTAAAGTGTCATCAAAATTTCAGTTCATTCAATTTTCCGAAGAAAACATTTTTAACAATGAATTACGTTTACACGGAAAACAGTAGATTTGGTATCTGTGGTCGTTATTCAATTGGCTCTCTTCGAAGCTGATACCGTAAACATTTGCGCATTATACATTATTTAAGTATTAATTGATCCGGGAATCCGGATTTTAAAACACAATTGAATTTCAAATTA
>NCKV01001217.1:0-11118 GCA_003675905.2 Leptotrombidium deliense
AAGCAATATTTCACTTTGTTTATTGTTTTCTATTCTGAATTGAAATTTTTTCTGTGCAGTGCAATCTGTCAATTCGTTCTTGCACACACTTTACTGTTCGCAACCAAAAATTTTCACTGTGCTCACTTTTTACTATACAACAAGTTTTGCTGCGTGTATCTGAATAGGGAACCGCAGTGTTGACAAATTTGTAAAATTTCTGAATTTGTCACAGTTGCTGAGCGAAACGTCTATCAATTGTTTCTTCGTACATGTCCGAGCACATTGTTGCTCACATATCCAAATTTTGAAAATTTAACGGCATTGAAAGTGAGACGCAATTGCAGCTTATTCCCTGTTTTCTTTAATGTTTGTTGTCGGTTTCCAGAAGTAAATGCATATTTAAAAGTGGTTCATTTATTTCGTAAACATGGCATTCTTGCAAGTACGTATTCTGTTTTTGATTGCCCGTTTAACAGTTGTTAACAATTACACTGTATTTTAGTGGCGACGATTCAATTTCTTCGATAAAGAGACTCCTACAGCACAACAAACGCCGAGTGCCTCTCCGGCGATTCAGTCATCGATTGATTCCAGATATGCAGCAAGTGTTGATTCAGAGGCGCAAATCGCAGTCGAAGAGATGCGAGAAAATGTTGATGCACTTGAGAGGTTAAAGGTATAACTCAAGCATTATTTACTGATCACCGGCGCATTCGTTTGCATATTCTATTTTTGGCATCCGCGTTCACCAATGATGCAGCTGTCCACTTCATTTCAATTAATGATAAGAGTCATATTTGTTGTCAAACATTGAACTCCGGTATTTGCTTTCGAAGTGAGTTTGTGTCCATAATGATATGTAGATGAACATTGCGGGTAATCACAAGAGGCAGGTTGAACATTTTCAAAGAACATGTCCCTGAGTAAATACTAATCAATGAGGGACACAGAATTATGTTCTGCGTAATTCATGAATAACATATTTTAAAGCGAGAAAAATGATTGCAATGGTGGCTTACCTTTAACTACTGAATTAATCGCAGTACTTAAGTGAATGTCAGCGTTTTATAATCGTTGCTTGAGTTAAAGCGCCTCCAATGAATGTGTCCGATAGCGTTCAAGCTTTTGCGGATTCATTGATCAGGCGAGACATATTTCAGTGCCCTTATTTGTGAACATTTATTGATACGATTCTATCAACGATGTGATTACTTTCGGACAGATACGTGTTTCCTTTCTAGTATATTTCTCATTTAAACGTTTACATATTTGGAATGTGTATTAAAACGAATCGTTTTATTTAAAACAAATGGTGAATTAGCATTTTTACACTAAAATTCAAAACGAGATAATCTTCGTTTGTCTCTTTTGATTTTTATTACTTCTTCTTCTTCCCAACGCTCTCTCGTTTTTGTTGCTTTAACTTTTTCTTCTCTTCTTTTTTCCTTTCTTTGTCTTTCAAATTTGTTACTAATTTATACGCAAAAAAGCCTGAAAGCGAAGAACAATTAATTAAATTAACGTTAATTAAAGTTCGGCTCTTGAAGAATTAGTGAACAGAAACCGAACTTCGATTAATGACATTCAACACACACCACATGTACTGCACACATTGAACTAAAACTAAAGAAACTTCTTCGCTGTGATTGTTGAATTTGATGGATTGATTGCTGAATGTTGTACAAGAATACAAAAAGTTTAAGACACGAATTGTTAAAGTTTTTGTTATGAAAAAAAGGATGTTTTCGATTTGAATGCGGAAACAATTTATTTCTCGTAACCGTGAAACGTTTTTTAACACTAACACCGAAATATGTTTATAACAGTAGAGAACACAAAACATACCTAAGATAAAGAGAGGAATAATAATTAACAATAGAGTAAGCATAGTTAAAACGTAAAGTAAGCTGAACACAGTATGAGTTTTAAGTACCGAAACGCGGCAATTTCACACTAACGTTCTGTAACGTTGAGCAATGAGTGTTTAAATGGTTAACTCGTCTGAAAGTAAAACGTGTACAGCAGTTTAGACCGCACTAAAGTACACGCAGTTTATGCCAACGTGGAACACATCAGTCCACGTTTTTCAAAAGAGGCCAAATCATATGAAGTATCTAATAAATTCGTCACTTCAATCGCTCCTCCCGTGTTTCACAACTGATTTCAGAACATTTTTTTGCCATTTCGAGCCAAAGTTGCACTCGAAGGCAAATGTAAAAGTAACGCCTTACAAATGTATGTCACGTCTGCAGTGACAACCGTACAGCAATCGTTTTGATAGACAGTCAACAGCCGCGCGAAACTCAGTGACAGCGGATAACGAGAGTAGAGTGTGATATGAAGCAGGCAATCGGGGATGAAGACTTACTGATTAAAGCGATTATTAGAATCGCGGGAGGTACGAATATCCAGTTACTGAACCTATGTTCAATGGGACCTTCGGGTCCACCTCCCGATAAATCGACCATTGCGTGCGTTCACACTTTGATTGATTTGAACGATTACTGTTGAAAGATGTTTGATGTTAAGTGAGACAGAAAAGTGAAGAAATGGAGAGTAGTGATGCAGGAACGAATAGCTTCGGTGGGCGAGCAGCGAATCGATTCTCAATGAGTGCTATGAACAGAGTTCGCTTCGTTTACACAAACACAACGTTTTCTTTCCAAAAACGCGACACTCGAACGAATCGAAAGGATCAATGAGTACAGAGATGAAACGAATGATTGTTGGGTCCGCGTTTCTCGTTTTTTAATGTCACAACACGTCCATTAATACATTACACAACACTTGTTAATGCTGTTACAAAACAACGGTTACTTCACTGCTCTCCCCGACTGTCAGACAACTATGGCTACAATTCCAGTCATTCCTGTTTAAAGCTCGGCACTCTTAACGCGCAATGCACTTCAAAGGCAATTCTGCTTCCTTTTTATTGCTGTCACGGAATCGGCGCGGAAATTCGATGCTTCAAATGTTTCTCTGTCGTTTCGATGCACACGTTTTTCTAACATATTTTTTGTTGACAGGAAATATCTGTGACGTGTGCGACCACTGGTCGTGGTCACCTCATCTTTGGAGATGGAGATGGTTATATTCACAGTGTAAATCGTCAGTTTCAAATATCCTCGTTTCAAGCTTTCGAGATATGTGTCACACATTTATATCAATCAGCAGAAAAAGCATTTCTTGTTTCTGCTGGCGCTGATGAACCAGGAATCAATCCTTTGGTAAAAATATGGAATCAAGAGAAGCAAGATCCTCACCGAAAAGATAGTCCACGACCTCTCTGTGTGCGAATTGTGAAGGCGATCACCGGTGTAATTCCTACGTCAATTACATGTCTCGCAGCTACAGACTGGTTGACACAAATGGCTGTCGGATTGGCAGACGGACACCTAATGTTGTTTAGAGGCGATGTGACGCGTGAGAAGTCTTCCAAATATAAAATAATGCACATTTCTGATTATTCCATCACTGGTTTAGCATTCAAAGAATCGATTGCTGTGCAACCGAAAACGACAGCTATTCAATCTCTTTTACAACAACAGCAACAAAAGCAAAGCATTTTATTCGTGTCAACTACACGTGAATTGTTTTCCTTTTATATTTTCAAAGATAAAGAAACGAAAATTATATTGGAAACCAATTTTGGTTGCGATCCTCGCTGTTCCACATTAATGACTGATTCTAAACAACCAGACAACGCATTATTTGTTATGGGTCGAAAAGATGCTGTTTACTTTTATCAACACGATGAAAGAGGTCCTTGTCTTGCTTTTGAAGGCGAAAAATTGATACTCCACTGGTTTAGAGGTTATCTTGTTATTGTTGGTAAAGAGATCAACACAACAAAAATTGGTTTCACAACGCCGACGGGCAGAGAAGAATCGCCCTCATCTAGTCTCCTGTCAAATATGAATATAATTACAATTTATGATATTCAAAATAAATATATCGCCTATTCATCTCCTGTTCCAACTGTAACTGAAGTTTTATCGGAATGGGGTTCTTTGTATTTGTTGACAATTAATGGTTCGGTGATACATTTACGCGAAAAGGATACAACAACTAAATTAGAAACATTATTTAAAAAGAATCAATTTTCATTAGCAATTGAATTGGCAAAGAGTCAAAATTACGATGAGGAAGGTTTGGCTGAGATATTTAAACAATACGGCGACCATTTATACAAGAAAGGTGATCACGAAGGAGCAATGGCACAATACATTAAAACTGTTGGTCAATTGGAGGCCAGTTTTGTCATCAAGAAGTTTCTTGATTCTCAACGTATAAACAATTTAACGGCTTATTTGGAAGAATTGCACCTGAAAGGATTGGCAAATGAAGATCACACTACTTTATTGCTTAACTGTTACACGAAATTGAAAGATCCTAGTAAATTGAATGCTTTCATTCGTGGCGGCGGATACTCGTCAGATTCAAAGCCAAAGTTTGACGTTGAAACAGCGATTAAAGTTTTGAAACAAGCGGGATTCTTTGATGAAGCGAGTTATTTGGCGGAAAAGCATTCTTGCCATGATTGGTATTTCAAAATTCAGTTAGAAGATAAATGTGATGCAGCAGATGCACTTCGCTATATGAAAGACAACTTACGTTCCTCGTTACTATTGACACAGTATTTGCGAAAGTATGGTCGTTTTTTGATGAATAAAGAACCTGAAAAGACAACGCAATTGATAAAAAATGTATGCAGTAATTCAAGCTTAATTGCGAGTCCAGTTGATTCAAAACCGAAAACACAAGCTATGGATGTCGTTGAAGGTAATTAATGCTAATTAATGATACTAATAATATTTCTGTGTCAGGGAAAATGTAGTGTTTGTTGTGTCTTTTATTGATACTAAATGTAATTTGGAGTGAATTCTTGCAGGAACCAATCCAAAGGAGCCCGATATGGTTGACCCCGAAGAGCTGTTAGATGTGTTCATTAACAATGATTCACAAATGATGGAATTTTTGGAGTGTATTATCGAGAAAAGACGGGAGAAGGCTCATAAAGCTATTTACAATACTCTTTTAGATATTTATTTATCGTTGTACAAAAAGGCAGACGAAGCCGAAAGGGATAAAATGCAACAAAAGATTTTAGCAATGCTCAAACTTCCACATGCGGAGTATGACGAAAATCAGGCGTTGGTTTCCTGTCAAATCCATGGTTTTGAAGAAGGCATCCTTTATTTGTATGAAAGTCAAAAATTGTACCATCTGATTTTAAATCATTACATAAGCACTGATAATGCAAAGAATGTAATTAAAACGTGTCAAAAGTACGGAGACGAAGATAAAACACTTTGGAAAACAGCTTTTTGGAATTTTGCTAAGAAACCTGAAAGTAATGAAAACTTAGTTTATATTTTGGAAGAGATCGAAAGAAGAAAATTACTGCCAACGATCTCTATAATTAAGATTCTTTCTCAAAATGAAACTATTCCGTTGTCTGTGATAAAAGATTACTTGATTCGTTGTTTGAGTAAAGAAAGTGAAATCCAAATAGAGAATGAAAAGCTAATTCATCAGTATAAAGATGAAACAGAGAAAATACGACAAGAAATTGAAGACGTTGCTCGAGGACCACGCGTATTCCAAGCAAGCAAATGCACAGCGTGTAATCAGTATTTGGAGCTTCCATCAGTTCATTTCCTGTGCGGGCATTCCTACCACAACCAGTGTTTTGAAAGTTATTCAGCAGATAATGATTCAGATTGCCCTCACTGTTTGCCGGAAAACCGAAAACTGTTGAATTTAATACGCAATCAAGACAACTATCGAGTAATTCACGAGTTGTTTAAGGAACAGTTGAACAAAACAGAAGCAGACGTTCTTTCAGTGGTCAGTAGTTATTTTAGTAAAGGTATTTTTAACAAAGAAGCTTCGATGTCGAATTCCGCAGCGTCAACGAGTCGACCGCATACACTTGATGTGAAAAGGTTATGAACAAAAATCTTTAACAACGTTTCGTTGCAAATTCTAGCAATTGTTACAAAAACGTTGAAATTTAAGAAAATGAATAATGAAAAAGTTTTACAAAATATACAGTCCTTTACAATAAAAAAACACGTAATTTAAAAACGAAATCTACTGAAGACAGGCCTGAATTTTTTCGACCCATTCCTGTGCGGCAGAACTGCTGCTTGCCATAAAGTTGTAATTTCGATGCACCGTTTTTAGCTGTAAGCACAAAAAATTAGACCAACATCAAATTTCCTCGAATGCTTACATCAAAGAAAACGGATCCAGGACTTGCTAAATTTGGTGAAATAACGTTTGCCAAATCTATGAATCCTTTGCAGTGGTTGTCGAATTGTGAATCATAATAACGAAGCTTAAAAGTGAACAAAAAGGTCAGTGAATCATCAGAAATCATTGCTTACCTGATGTTTGGAAGAATCCAACACAAACCAACGCTGCTTCCAGGTTTTGAATACCGATCCTTTTTTATGCAAATAGCCTTCCAAAGTTCTATTTTCAGATAACTGAGAGTCAATCGTCACATATTGATAATACTGATTTGAATGATTCGAATGATCAGGACTTAAATCGAGAGGCGTTTGAACGCCATTAACATGTTTGCTGTCCGATGATTCGCTGCTCGGAGAACACGACTGATGACTGTTCACTGCATATCGACAAACTTTAGACACGAATTCGAGACATTGTTCATGGCAATTGTAACCACATTCGATACACTTCAGACCAGACTTCATTAAACCACAAACCAAATGTTTACAATAATCACACGCAACCGGTGGCGAGTAATTAACTTTTTCAAATTTGTGTTCACTGTCAACATCCAAATGATTTTCCAATGGATTGATTGCTTCTAGCATTCGTCCACCAATTAACAAGTCGAATGTAGATCGCTTGTGTCCAGTACGACCATAACGTCGCAGTATTTGACTAGTCACAGACCCGTGATTGGAAAAATTATCGTTTTTGTTTAAATTTTTTGTGCTGAATAAAGGTATTTCCACTTTATTCCAAAGTGTGTGCCATTTTTGTGTTTGCAAACCGGTCTCAGTTTCAAGGTTTCTGATCGATTCGAGAAGCAGTTGAACTGAATTTTCTTGAGAATGATCAGTTGAATCATAAATTGCGTTTAAAATTTTTCGTTTTTGATTATTTGGTTGACCACTTTTTTCATTGGTCGCTTCAAATTCTTCCCTCCTTTGTTTTTCCATCGTGATTACTTCAACGTCGAAACTCGCTCCGTGACTTAACTCTTCACCAACGTAATAATCCCATACGCGTAAATTACACATATTACTAAATGGTCTCAAAACACATGTCTGCTCGTCTTCGTTATGAAAACTGCTTGGAATGTAATTAAAGTTATAAAATACAGAGGATTTTGACCAAAGCTTCTCTGCATAATCCCAAAATGATGTGCCGATATAATTCAATTGTCCTCCATTCATGCTAGATTGAGTCAGCGTTCCGTTAGTAGTGGAAGTAGTCGATTCATTATCATCGACATCGTAATCGAAGTCATCATCCTCTCGTTTCTTCAAGTCTTCGTATAACCATCCAAATTCTTCCCTCTCGAATTCGCAGTCTAACAAAAACGTGCGAAAACGGCAAGACACGTAATGATAAGCAACGCACTTCAAATAGTACTGGTTAAATTCAAATGAAAGTGGAAATTGGTGCATAATTTGATGCACAATATCCAGAAACTGAAGGAATATTGGTGCAAAACCAGAGGTCAACGTAGCTGCTGTATGGTTACTTCTATGAGTAAATCGATGACCGAAAGCTAACCATTCTTTCTCAATTAGAACTCTGAAACCTTCAAATGTTCGATAATAAGGATCCAAACAAATTTCAGCGACAGAAACAATTTGAGGAACTAAATCAGTACCATCTTCCAAAAACAGCATAACAGACGATCCTTGATAGTCAATCAAATCTATGATTGCTGACGATACTTGCATAATAGTTTGAAGCTGATTTAACCAATCGCTACTCTCTATTTGGCGATAGAATCCTTGATCTGGATCTGAAGCGGCAGTCGCAGAGGGACAACAAGCACGCAAAAGTTTCTTAAAACTTTGTTTCGTTTGCTTTACTTCGTGAATATCAAGTGGAATAAATTCACAGTTTGGATACTGTTCTGCTTTTATGTTCTTAATTTGTGCCTTTTCACCGAACACGTACACAGACACTTTATTATAAATTCCACTGCATGACTTCTGTGGACCTGCTCCACACGTTGATGATGAAATATTAGATGAAGTGCTCAAACGGTCTGCATCAGCATTGTTCTTTGTGGCACTTGCACTGAATTTTTGTAGCTGTTTTCCTACAGAATTGCCAATTGTATTCACAGCGCCTTTTCCTCCAGAAGACCTTAGAGTATTCATTGCTTTCTGAAACTGAGCAATCATGGCTTGTTTTTTGCTTTCTTTGGTATAATTATCAGAAAGATGTTCCATAGACCCGGGACCGGAGAATATTAATGATGGAATACTCATTGAAGATCCAACTCCAGGAACAGTTGAAGTCTTCCTTAAATAGCCTGCTGGTGTTAAGCTAACAATTGCTTTAAAAAATTTGTCCTGTTCGACATTTGCTGCTTCACCCGAAGTTTGTGTCGTTGTTCCGTTCACGTTATTGGCTCCAGCAGCAACACTTCCTTTAAACATTCCAATTACGCTTTTTCCGTGAAAAGAACTTCCGCGTAGCAGTAAACCTTTGTTTTTCGGATGTCTCCAAACAATAGTAGGAAATCGGTGATACTTGTAACAGCGACTAAGTTTGCGAATACTTTCGTCATTGATTACAGCAGGAACAACAACATAAATCGGATATGACTGACAAATTGAATAATTCATGTTGACTGTACTTATTCTGTAATTCTCGTTCAACAGATTCATTTTTGATGCTTTCGAAACAGATGGAGAAATGTTGCTTCCGCTGTGGAAAACTATATCTTTTCTTCGTCCGATTCCTAATCTTTCATAATCCTTCACATAATTCAATTCTTTTAGTTTGTGCATCGTCCTCGAATTCTTTTCCTTGTGACTTGGAATTGAATGCAGGGGTGGAATATCAGCGATCGGAGGGAGAGTTGTTGAATGAATGTGCGACGAGTCACTCGTAACAGAAACGTCATCATTTAATGACCTCTCATCAATTGATTCTATTGTTGAAAGTTGAGATCTCATTAATGGCTCTAACGTTTTCGATGAACCACCAGGAGGCAAATAATTTGCATATTTATTACGTTTGTACTTTGATTTCACAGGAAGACCTGCCCTAGCAGCTGTTCTCATTAATGTTTTCTTCGCAATTCCTTTCAAAGTAGCGTTCTTTTCCTTTTGTTTCTGAAGGTTCAGAAGTTTGATTTGGTGTGAAACAGCCACTTGAGATGTAAAAGCGAACAAATGTAATATTGTTGGTGGTGCTCTCGCTTTGTTTAACAACTTTCTGAACATTTCTACCGCATCTGAAGTAACTTCTTCGTCAAAAGCCACTCTCATCAGTTGACAAATATTTGATCTCAATTGCAAACCTTCCTGAATATACTGATCAATTGTGGGGTAATTAGATGGCAAACTGATTCGTTTTTCCTTAGTTAAAGTAGCAATTGGAAAACTTCTCACAACTGTGCACTCAGATGCAAAAGGGTCGCAAGGTTTTCCCCTGAAGATGACGCGATAATTAGTGATGAATATGGCACCCTCAGCAGGTAGTAATATTGGTCCACCTCCAGGACCAAGAAAACTTTGTCCACCAGGAGAATGAGTTAGACTTGAACCAATCGCTTCTTCTCTACCATCTGGCACTAAATATGCTCTCAATCCTTGCATTGCTAATTCTTCACCACTTAGCAGATCAGGAGTTACTATCTTAGGTTTCGTAGTCGGTGGAAGTGTGCGACTCTCTTTGTAAACGTTTTCCAGTGTTTCGCATTGCAGTGCAACGAAACTAGGAATGATTTGGTGCAAATTTTTAATGTGATCCTCTGATACTCCGCTTTCTGTACAAACTTTGTCAACAAAACGTCCAATAAACTTAATAACATTAGAGCTAATTTCAGAACTCGTCCCTTTATTATTAGGACCCTCTTCAAAACCACTTTCATTGTCGAAATCTTCTCGAATACTTTCACGACCAGCACCAGTTCCCGTTAAGTTGGAATTAGAATCGCTTCCATCAATACCTGTAGAGTGCACTTTATTGCAACGAGCTATTCTTTCATGATTTGCTATATCCAAAGGAACTTTTAGAGCAACCATTTGATTAGCAAAGTGCACAGCCTGGCTATACACAGTAGCCTCTTCGGTATTTGCCAAATCTTTAATCTTTTCTTCGGACAATTTAGGCGAAAGCCGAATTTGTTCGGCAGCCACGTCCAAAGGTGTTTGCTTCAAACAATTCACCTCTGATTCTTCGGCTTTCTTTGGAGGTGAGTATAAACTGGTAATCGCTTTTTCGACACTTTGATAGAACGCATCCTCCCAAAACCCAAGATTGCTCCAAATAGCGTGATCTTGCAGGCAGGTATACGCGAATTGCATCACTCCTGATGAGAGGCGACGACAAAATGCCATACACAACGGCAGAATTGCGTACGCAACACCATTAATATCACCAAAACTGTTTAAGCGCAGGCCGGACGCACTTCCGTCTAAATAATCACAGTCTTGTTGCAAAGCACAGTTCAACAATCTAACAACCAAATCAAATTGCTCATGGTCTAGAATGGCGTTCTTTCCAGAAGCGTGGTATGAGAGTTCTCGTGCCAAAGCTAGACGTGCAGATTTATTTTTTAATGCTCTTAACACTGCTGGAAAAGTCTTTCGTGCATCTGATATTTTCTTCTCAAAAATACAGTTCACACAATTTTTCATAACTTCTAATCTGCGTGCAGAGTTCGTAATTAATGAGTCTCGACTTGTCATCGCAGATATTTCAGGACCCACGGGAACAATGCGAGGTTTCGGTCCAACAGGCAGACTTGGTCTACGAGTAATTTCGCGTTGTATTCTTTCGTTTTCCACGATTTCCTCGATCATTTGTTCGTTTAGACTTGGAAAAATGGGCTGATGTATGCGAGTGAAAGCGCCTTCAGTTGGTTGAGGAATTTTAGCCGCTGAACTATCCTTTGGGTTT
>NCKV01001218.1:0-11112 GCA_003675905.2 Leptotrombidium deliense
AACTACGAATCGAATGACTGTTGTGCAAGCATACATTTGTACAGAACATTACAAAACGATTCCTAAATATGAACAGCTTCCACCGAATGTTGCCTCAACTATACACGAAGGAATTTCTGTGAACAGTGCATACACGTCGAGAGTAATGGTAAGCATTAATAAACATTTTAAAGGAATAATATGAATATTTTTAGCCACCTGATAATCCTGGTGAACTGCCGAAACAAGTCGGCAACAAAACCGAATGTGCACTTTTAGGCTTTATTCTGAATTTAGGAAAGGATTATCAAACAATAAGGGACGAAATAACCGAAGAAATGTTTCACAAAGTGTACACGTTTAATTCAGTGCGTAAATCGATGAGTACCGTTATAGCTTTAAAAAACAATGAAGGTTATCGCGTGTATACAAAGGGTGCATCTGAAATGGTTCTTAAAAAGTGTATGTTTATATTCGGAAAAGACGGAAAAATCGACAGGTTTACAAAAGAAGAACAAGATAAAGTTGTGCGAGACGTCGTTGAGCCAATGGCCTCGAACGGACTGCGCACAATATGTGTTGCATACAAAGATTTCGTGAGACATAAGCCCAATCAAGCCAACGAAGTGCAGATTGAAGGGGAACCTAATTGGGAAGATGAGGATTCAGTTGTCTCAAGATTGACGTGTATGTGCATTGTTGGCATTGAGGATCCTGTTCGTCCTGAGGTACAGATCACTTTTTTGATTGTGTTTGACAATTGTTTACATAGGTTCCAGAAGCCATCCGCAAATGTCAAAGAGCTGGAATTACTGTGAGAATGGTTACGGGTGATAATGTGAATACTGCGCGTTCCATTGCGCTAAAGTGTGGTATAATAAAACCAGGCGATGATTTTCTGGTGCTTGAAGGCAAGGAATTCAATCGCCGCATTAGAGACTCGAATGATGAAGTTCAACAAGCATTGTTCGATAAAGTGTGGCCACGATTGAGAGTGTTAGCGCGTTCTTCTCCATCCGACAAATATATTTTAGTCAAACATATTATTGAGAGTAAGTTTAATCCAAACCGCGAAGTAGTCGCCGTCACTGGTGATGGTACCAACGACGGACCCGCCTTGAAAAAAGCAGACGTTGGTTTTGCAATGGGAATTGCAGGCACTGACGTCGCCAAAGAAGCATCAGATATTATTCTAACGGATGACAACTTCAGCAGCATCGTTAAAGCGGTTATGTGGGGCCGCAATGTTTACGACAGTATTGCCAAATTTTTGCAGTTTCAGTTGACTGTTAACGTTGTTGCTGTTATCGTTGCTTTTGTTGGTGCTTGTGCTATCGAAGTAAGTTTTAAACTTTTCCGGAGTTATTCCGATACACGCACGTTGTTCGTCAATTGCAGGACAGTCCTTTGAAGGCTGTGCAAATGTTGTGGGTCAACTTAATAATGGACACACTCGCGTCTTTGGCTCTCGCTACTGAAATGCCAACACAAGCCTTGCTGTTGCGTAAACCTTACGGCAGAACGAAGCCTCTCATATCGCGAACAATGTTTAAAAATATCGTAGGTCACGCTATTTATCAATTAACAATTATATTTTCACTTTTATTTGCCGGTAAGTTCATAGTTGTAGCCGTTTTGAAATCACAGTTTTTGTTTTAGGTCATAAACTTTTTGATATCGACACTGGAATGGGCGCAGCTTTGCACGCGCCTCCAACTCAACATTTTACAATAATTTTCAACACATTCGTTATGATGACTCTGTTTAATGAAGTTAATTCTCGGAAGATTCACGGAGAGCGGAATATATTTGAAGGTCTTTTTACAAACCCAATCTTCTATAGCATATTGTTCATCACCGCTGGTGCTCAGGTAAATTTGAAGTGATTGATTGCGCTGAGTAAATTGTGATTATTACAGATAATAATAGTTCAGTTCGGAAGTTATGCGTTCTCCACGGCGAAATTGACGCTGGAACAGTGGTTGTGGTGTATATTTTTTGGACTCGGAGTGCTGCTCTGGGGACAACTGATCACAACGATTCCGACGAAACGCATCCCGAAGAAGTTTACATGGGGATCTGGGCCGCCGGAGGAAATTCTGGACGCGACCGGGTCTCTCGTGGAAGACGGTAGCAGTGGGTCGCTGTCTCAAGACGTGAAGAGAACAGGACAAATACTGTGGATTAGAGGACTAACGAGGTTGCAGACGCAGGTATGTTTGATACAGCTACACAATCAGACTGTGGCACAGGCACAACATCAAGCACAGCAGTTAGGTCTGAAAAGGCTTAGCGTAGGCTCGCCGACTTCACCGACCGGTGTAACCTCCGTGACCAGTTTCATGTCACAAAAGCTGAAGCATCAGCAGTCTACTGGTGAACAGACTCATACTGACAATGATAATACAAAACCAAACAACGAATGATTTAAAGTAGTTTTATTGTTGTTCTTAAAACTAGTAGTTTGTAAGCACAAAGCAATCGCATTCTCAGTATCAATCATTGTATCGATGATCACGTAGTGTGTGTAGAGTAGAGTAGTCACCTGTCTTGTTGCTTCCATGGCTCATTTGTGCAATCGTCACGTCTGCGTGTGTGTGTCGTTTACTCTTAGTAGTATTAATGAGAAATTAAGGTTCACATACAAGCTGCAGTGCACTGTGTGCACTCAATACTAGCCATCGCATGATCTGAACACCATTATTCTACAAGTGTACCATTCACCGTACCATCTGTACGATACTGTTGATCAGTTGGTTGCTTTTATTTTGTTAGCGTTTAAATTGCAAAGTATTTTCGCTTCGAATATTCGCTACTCATTTCTCGGTTGCTTCGCGCCGAGGCTTGTTGCTCAATGGTTGCATGCGTACACTTGTGTCCCTCGCATGCATCGTTTCAGTTGCGAAGTGCTGGTCATTGGGACGCAGATTCGAAGGGTCACTCCTCGCACAGCACATTTCCGCAAACCTCGCTTTAATTTATTTTATCTCTTTGTTTGACGAGAAAGTCAGAGTTGAATCCTAGGATGGACACTGATTTGCTGCCAATGATATCAGTGTAACCCATGTAGTAAAACACCATTCTTACACTTCTCCGTCTTTGTTGAATCATTTAAAATCGATACAATTTATTTCCATCTAAACTCCTTCCAATAACATTAGCTAACATTGTAACCTTTCGTTTCCTTATTTCGAATGATTAACGATTGTAATGTATATTCTAAATGAGACTAAAATTATGTAACCATTAAACCGATGTAACCATTGAAACGTAGTGTTTACACAGGTAACTGAGTACTCCACTGTGTCACTCTCACTGTCACTATTCACAATCACTGTTCACTGTCTCACTCACTTCACTGTGTAAAGCACTGCAAAATCAATGCATGCATCAAACACTCGCATGTTTCACAGAAACATCTACTCAAGTAAACGGTGTCACGTAATGTATACCTCAGTAAACCTCACAGCACAAAGTCTGCATTTCTGGTGAAGCTCAGAGCGCGACTTCGCAAGTCATGTGTTACTGTTGACCATTTCCCACGATCACTTGTGAACGTCACTCGGTATTCACGGCTCGTTCGACCGCTGAGGGTAGTCTACAGTGACTCGAGTTGTTGCAGTTCTCCAAGGAACCCGTGTAGCGTCGGCCTCCCCTGGGTCCCTCCATGTCGGGCACACTCCACATAGCATCCACAGACGAGCACATCCACAGCCTAACATCCATCCACACACACAGACCGGTGTGCGTCTCGTTTCGTTGCAGGTTTGGTTGCACTCGCAGCTTGTTTGTGGACACTCGACATTGCATTCGATGCATGTCCTTTTCCTCATTAATCATTAGCGGCTATTTGATCATTATTCAGTTTAGTTGACTTTTGGTTGCCTTAGTTTGATCACTTTCCGTTGTCGGTTAAATAGCTTTCGTTGATTACTGTGTACTTGTCGGTGGTTAATTGCTATTTTGGTTACTGTTGTGCACGTGTCGTTTGTTGCTCGGGAAATGGTCAGTGTGAGCGCAGATGAATCACAGAGCAGATATCGACCGCAGAGAGTGCACGCCACACTATATACATGCAAAAGCAACAAGAGACATACGCTTACAGATGCAGTGTGCCTACAATTGCCCCTCTTCTCGTCTCTTTCACAGCTACGCGTAGTTAAGGCATTTAAAAGCACATTGGAAGATATGGAGGAGAGACGTAGTGTGCATAGTTTACACAGTATGCGTACCAGTCGTAGCCACCCGGGGCCCCGACCACTGTCAGATATAAGTTATATAGATGAAGAGGCCAAACCATTTCCCCCGCCTTCTGATCCCGAGTCGAAGTCCAAAGCCTCCCACCTTCATCCCCATTTAAATGCCAATTCCAAAGATGTGCACCTTCCCCATTACCGCAACCAAGCAATTATAAACCAGCAGCCAGGCTCAGGTGGTGGTAAACTCGGTGAAACCGCGCCGCTGTTGGCCAGAGAAGTTCAGATGGAAAGGAGTAGAAGTGCTCCGTTTGCCAGCCTTCAGCAGGCGGCCGCTTCGTTGCAGCCATCAGCAGGTAAACATTGCCTGAGTGCAACTCGGACATGCCACTCTCAGCGTAGCTCATCTCTCTCTTCGTATACTTCTGTAGGAGTGAGCCACGGGCCACAGTCGACGACTAGAGCAACGACTGCTGCTAGCAATCCTTTAGTGCAAGGTTACCATCTTCTTTGCGAACCCAGCAGAGTTCATGAGACGAGCATTTGATAGCTGCGACCTGCGAGTCGCTCTCCTGAAGTAAATCTGACGATCAGCGTTGCATATCATAACGACTGGTTTCTAGACTCACTGAATGATTGTTTTCTTGCAAACAACGACTTTAACGATTTACAGAGGATCAGAGATGAGTCCTCTTCCTGTGAAAAGATGCAAAACTTATGCCTCTTTGATGCCTTCTTCATGTCGGATAACGTAATATATGCTTTTGTTACCATTTCTTTCAAAATTGTATTGATAAATAATTAGTTATTGTGTCCACCACTCGTTTATAGCGTTTGTAGGCCTCGTTTTGCTGAACAATTTTTATAAAAAGTTGCTAATAACTGAACACTGAAAACGGTGAAACAGTGTAATGCCGGGATCGTGTGAAACGATTAATCGAGCAGATTACAGTCACAGTGATACCTGAAATGTAAATTGTGTGTCGACACTGGTAATGCTGTGAGGTTCGAACAGATCTCAGTTAGCCTAGTCTTCCTAACACGTCCTTTTTTGTAACCGTTATTTATTGCCTCTTTTGTTGTATGTGTTTCATTTTATTATTATATTACTTATTGTTAATATTGTGAGTAATTTTGATGCCACATTTGATTGTCCACGAGTCGTTCCTTGAATGCTATGCAATACAGTTCCACGACGACTTACATTCGAGTACTCACTCACAGACCAGACCCCGACTCCTCTGGCATCAAAATTATAAACTATATATATACCAAAGGTTTGATGACGTAACCTGTAATGTAACTATTGCAACACATTTGCTCAGAAAAAGATACATGAATGCCAGCAAATACAAATAGGGTGGTGTTAATGTTAAATCAATGGCAGCAAACGTCTACTCCTAGAATTAGTGTATATTTTCGACGAATTCGGCCATTTGTTGCTCCGTTGACGGATTCACGGTTAGTTAGCGATTCGAAACACGAGTCATACAATAAAGCAATACTTATTTGCACCATTCATCGTTTGATTACACGCGGAATGTGTTTCAAGTAAACTCATTGCATAACTTAAGGCAGCTTTCAAAAATATGTACATGATTACATATTACAACCATTACCAGCATTTTCGTTTACTTTGCTTTATGCGTTTTGTTCTATGCTTTATTCGCAATTCGTTGCAATCCTTCACTTTGCATGCATTCGAATGTTATTACTCAAACTGTGGTCACATTGTAAATGTTGAAAGAAACCACACTTTTCTTTCAATGAAACAACTCTAGTCTCAATGAATTCAGCCATTAATTAAATACTTAGACAATTATGTACTTAAGACTGATGATTGATCGATTGCTCTTATTTTGCTGCAAATTGGTCCACAAAATTAATCATTTATAGCTAAACTCATCTCTTGTTTCTTTTTGAGTAATTTTAACAAAGAAAGTTTAATGTTAAACGATCTGTAAAATTGTTTCGAAAATAAAAGATTTCTAATGTTTTTTGCTTCGCTAAATGTAATAAACCTGTGGTTTCACTTCCATTCACTGTACTTCTCTGCTGTTGTACTCTCATTGAATTGCCTCTTCTATCACTGCTCTCTTCTACTCAATTATACTAAACGTTTATAAACGCAGATCCAGCGACATATCAAAGGGAAAGGGCTTGATATGGTAACGAGTGTAACGAGGGCTTGTAATTTTTTCTCACACTGCTCTCAGTGGTCGAATTGTTTGCCGATGGATTGTCGAACGGCCGTATATTATGCTGACCGTCGACCGAACGATTAGCAGTTAGCCTCTAATTACTAACTAAACTAACCATCTTTTCATTGCTAACATTCTTGGTATCTTCTCTCTAAAATGACTCTGGATTGATGTTTCTTAAGGTCATCGGTGGTCAACTGCAGGATCGTTTGATCCCAGTGCCGTATAGCAAATCGGCCACAGATCAAGCTGTAAGCTCTTTTCCTTTCATTCTCCTCACTGATCCGCTCCCTGCGATTTACTTGTTCGGCGCTCTATTCATCGCACGTCTCTTTAGTTGCCGCATGCAGCCTGTCTTCATTTTGTGTCCACTGCATGTCTGCCCGTTCACCGCACATATACTGAGAATTATGCGAACTACTCAATTATGATTTACAGCATCCTTTTAGCTACGTTTTGGATGAACTCGACCAATTAATTAATTAATTAAGGAAACAGCCCGCAAACGCTAACAACGTTGCTTACTGACTGCCTGCCGTTAACGCTATTTGTATTTGCAGATTCGCGTTGTAAATGCTTTTAGAAGTGGAATCGATTCCCGAAACCCGCCACCTCCAAACGTATTACGTCGAATGGCTGCTATGAAGTCGCAGTCACTTGATTCGGGTACGGCAGCAAATCGAAACCGGTCTCAAGTGCCACACAGTCTTAGTGTTGATCCAAGGGAGAAAGAAAAACAGAGTACGGCTGCCGGTAAAAGATCGTCTAAAGATGAACAGGACCCAAACCAAAGTGTAGAGACTGCTGTTTAGTGTACACACGACGCACCAAATAAACAGAGTAGAGTACAAAGCGCACCTTTGGTAGTGTTATACACTGCAACGTTATTTTGGAGACTGTCAACGGACATCAATCACCGCACCATAACTATGAACACACAAACGCGTTTTGAACTCTTCGGTTTTTCATCTTCAGTGCACAACAAAAACTGACAAAATGTGGAAGTTAAATCATAATTTGGGTGATAGTCTTCATAGTTACCTTCAAGCAGCCGTTATTTTCAACTTTATTTTCTATGCAAACCTTATTTTCGTTTATATGGCCACGAAATGTAAATAAACGTTTGCCTGCATAAGTCTTTCGTTAAAAAGTTCTATATTAAACATTATTTTTTGCATGCATAGTATGCATGGTTTTCCGTTTGTGTCGTTTTTTTGTGTTGTGTTCCTTTAACGACACAATCAAAAGTAACGAAACACAGGTTGTTTAAAGTAATCCAAATTGGTTTAAAAGTGTTTTCTTAATAAGACTCAGTGTTGCCGAACCGCACACTACAAAAATGGATACCAATTAAATCTGATATAAATAATTGGATAACAAGAAAAACGTAAAACGCTTACTACTAGTCGGAAGCAGAATTCACATCCAGTGCCATGTTTAATGGACACCATTGACCACCACTATTCACCGAATATCTATTAAATTGTTTCACGAAAATTTGCAAGTAATACACTTTAACTGCTCGTTTGTGTTTGCAATCAACTTTTTGCAGTGCAAGCAAAATTTGACTATTTTCAACAAAACGTTTTCGCGTTTTTAGCGAACCGATTGCTTTGTGTGCTTTTCAACGCTATATTTTAACACACACTTTCAACTCGACTCACGTTTCCAGCGTTTTCTCTGCTTTCGATTTTTTAGAACAAATTCTCTGCGTTTTGCTTTCAGTAATCAATCGAATTGCAATTTATATTAGAGTTGAACTAAATCAAATATCATTTAGGAATGTTTCAATTTCAGAGCAGCTATTATTATAAATAATATAGAAATTTTAAAGTAAAAATAAAGTTTAAAATTTTTGAAGTTTAAATGCTTTTTCTGTCGCTTTATTTGTCATGTTCTTTTCATTCTTGTTTATTATTCTCTATTTCATTTGTTCCGTCATTTTTATTCACCGTTTTTGACGCCGGAATAAACACCGGATTCCAAAATAGCGGCGCTTATGAAAGGTAAATATTTTTTTGCATTTCATGACACGTTTCCGCATTCAATTCATTTCGCTTTCATTCGTCTCAACCTTCGCAATGCAAGCGAAAGTAA
The DNA here is from genome assembly GCA_003675905.2 of Leptotrombidium deliense. Taxonomy (NCBI): domain Eukaryota; kingdom Metazoa; phylum Arthropoda; class Arachnida; order Trombidiformes; family Trombiculidae; genus Leptotrombidium; species Leptotrombidium deliense. The sequence goes on from NCKV01001218.1 coordinate 8,474, forward strand.
GTCGATCACAGTGCAATGAATAAAAAGTGAGTAACTTGTCATTAATTCAGTGACCCATGAGTATGAGTGACTAGACTGACTGACTCACGCTTTGCATTTCCACTTCCAGTTTAACCAACACATTGCCTCACATTGTTTTTCCATCAACATTTTACATAACCAGAAATCCAGATATCGACAATGTAAACATAATGGACCCCCTGTTGCAATTGATGTGTTAAAAATATATTCAAGAACAGACTGCAACGAAAAGTTTCAAATTTAAATTTCAAAGTTTGGTTTGTTATAAGTGATTCGACTTAAAAACTACTTAAAAAATAATTTTCAGACATTTCATACATTCGCATGCTTACCTCTGTGAATTATTCCTTGCAAATCGAGTCCAGAATTTTTAATATTTGAATCCTCAATTTTTACGAATTCAAAATATAAATGTTTTTACGTCAAAAGACGAAAACAGTGTAACATTAAAAAAATCAAACAATTCACATATCCAGTATAACATTAAAATTCACGTCCATTAAAAATATATTGCATTTCGAGCTGTGTAATTCTCAAATTTAGTGTAATAAATCCATAAATAAATTAAAATTTAATTAAAAATTGCGTTTCACTCATGTGTGTAAAAATGAGTGTGGTTCACATGTTGAATCACGTTATGGACATTGGTTTAATTACAAATAAATTCATAATATGCGATTAATTTGGGAAAAGCAAAAATTCTCGAATTTCGATATTCGCATTATTCGCAGCAAACAAAAGCGAAATGAAAGTTTCCATGGATATTGATATTAGCATACACAGTGTTCTTCAATTGTATTTTCATAGTTTCGATTATTTTAATGAATTCACACACACAATAAAAACAAAGAAAGTGAAGCGACTTTCACATTTATCGAGCGACAGTTTTCATGCAAAGTAGTATATTGCGTTCGGCACACTGTTTTTCCCATAGATCTTGATCTTGATATGAATTAAATGTTCTTCGAATTAATCTGTGAACGACGAGTTTAATATGAAGCAAATGAGATAAAACATAGAAACGCACTGAGAACAGTTTGCGTGCTTTATTGCATTGTTTTCAAGTCGATTTCGAAAACACAACTTTTCTGTACTAATGTTCTAATACTTTAGCAGAACAATTTTATTACACTTCTTCTGCTGCAGGATACAATTACAGAAATACTGTACTACTATTTTTGTTTAACATCGTGTATCGCGTAAAGAATTTCACTACTCTTCGCTTTTTATAACTTTGACGTACTTGTATTATTTTGACATTTGAAAAGTAATTGCAATGAGAAGTTTAATTAGTTAATTGTATTTCACAAATATGTAATGCATGCGATCAAAAAACGATAACATTTTTGTGTCATTGTGTTGAATGTGTAAAGTGCAATTTTGGCTTTCATGCAAAATGCATTCATTAACTTACTTTTTACGTGACACTTGTGAATACACTATAAAGTGTGTAAAATTGTAGCATGATCGACATCTATTTGTACTGTATTTCGAAGATTTTATTTTTGATGTCGAAATTAATATAAAAAGAATGTTCTGTCAAAAAAAGTCTTCTACAAAAGTGTGAATTGGGATATTTGTAACTTTACAAGTACAAGTGTACGGTTCATCATCATCATTTGCCGCTTTGAGAATCCACATTAACGCGAAGATTAAAAATTTGGTTTCACTATCAAAAGAAGTAAAATTATATCATACAACGCTACACGATTTTCAAATTGTAAACATTTATATTTAACTCCTGACGTCCAAATGAATAAAATTTCGTAAATTAATGTTTCGTATTTTTTGCCATATTCTTTTAAAGATTCATTGCATTAAATCTATAAGCTGAATTTTAATTTTATGACCAACACATGATTACATAATATAATGCAATAGCAATAAGTTGTCAAACATATTTTGCTTACATTGCAGACGCCATACAATTTTTTGCAGTCTTGGTGAAATATGTATTACATGAAACCTGTCGATTTGAAAACTTTCCTACTCTTAATCACATATAAACTTAACTTTTTTAACTCCTAACTTTGTAAGACTTCGAAGTTTTGCATATCTTTTACACATTAAATTATTTTCAATACTGATACCGATTTTTTAAACATTTCAAGTTCATCTCGAATTACAACATGTCGCTAAAAATTGGGAAACATTTACTGACAACATAATGTTGAATTATGCAATAAAGTCCAAATGTGTCAACTTGTGTAAATGGCAAACTTTCATAAATTGAAAACAAATTTTCGATCTCGATCGGTTTCCAATTACACAGCTTTTACTTTATTATTCAGTAGATATTTTGCTTCGAACAATTTGATACGATAGACTGTAAAAATATTTCATTTCAATTTTTACTTAACATAACGCCTTGCAGTGTAACACCGTATTACTCTGCGTTATACAGCATGCCTTTAAAAGTGAAATTGACCAGAAATCTAAAACGACAGTTGGTTATTTTCGTCACGCTATGTAACACATGCCGTTAAATCCGGGATATAATGGAAACTGGTTAAATTCGTTTTATAACGGCATGTTGTATAATGTGGGGTAGTAAGTTAAGTAAAAGTTATTTTTTCAAATTTAAGATGAATCAAAGGTAATGTAAATTTTGTTAAATA
>NCKV01001219.1:0-11112 GCA_003675905.2 Leptotrombidium deliense
GCTGTTTCTGTACAAAGAGTTGATATCAGAGAATCTTTAGGAGAATTACGCGAAGGTAAACCAGAGATTTCACAGGCTTCAGTAAAAGTAGAAACAACGGAAGCAGTGGTTGTTACAAGTCAACAAACATTTGAGGACACTGTTCCTTTCGTTCCTTTAAAAGGTGGCTATTGACATCATTACTCTTGTTCTTATATGTGGCTTCTAAAGTGGCTTTTTTGTGATTGTGTTATACTAAAACATAGAAGGTTGCTATTTGTGGCTTGAGGAACTTCAATCTTTGTGTGGTTAAATGGCTTTTCACGGGCTTTTCTTGAAGTTGGCTAAACTTTTGTTTCGGATAATTAAGTGGGCTTTTTGCTTAAGGGTTTACTGTTTGTGTTGACTGGTTAGGGTGGCTTTTTATGTTGGCTTATGGTGGGCTTTTATATGGCTAATTAAGGTTTTCTCATTTTGGCTGAATATTGAAGACGTCAATTGATCTTTTGTTTAAGTTTAACGAAGTTCATGTCGTATTTGTGCAAACTTGTAAATTTGTGTTTCATTTAATTAATTATATGTATTTCCTTAAACTAAACCCTTTTTTGATCCATGCTAATCAATTTATCCATCTAGCACTGACACCACTTGGAAAAGATGAACAGATTCCATATTCAAAGGCTAAAGTGTCATTGGTGAGCGATGAAGTACACGAAGTTGTTGAAACGAAAGAGGAACAAGTTTTCACAGCTCCAGAAGTAAAAGAGGCAGAAGTGATAGAGGAAGAAACAATAGAAGTGAAACTAGAGAAACAACAACCAGAGGAAGTGAAAGAAGGTAACAAATTTGTCGCAATTGAAACTGTTTCAACCATTTTTTGAACCTTTAGTATTAGATGTTGCCGTGGAAAAAGAAGTTGAAGTGCCTAGTGAAGAAATTACAGAAGAATCACCAATTAAAATAAAGCGAAAAAAGAAGCCAACAGAGGAAGTTGATACAGAGACGTCTGTGCAACTAGTCCAACCGAAGGAGGAAGAAGCAGTTGAAGTTACCGTCGAACAAAAGCCTGAAATACCAACGGAAGAAGAAAAAGTTGAAGAAGCGCCTATTAAAATTAAAAAGAAAAAGAAACCAACGGAAGAAGTTGAAGAAGAGCAAACAGTAGAACTTGCTCCTAAAAAAGATGAGGCTGAAACTGCTGTCGAAGTTACAGTGGAAAAGGGAATTGAAATACCAAGTGAAAAAGAAACTGTTGAGGTTCCAGAAGAAGTAACTGAAGAATTGCCAGTTAAAATTAAAAAGAAGAAAAAACCGACAGAAGAAGTCGAAGAAGAAAAGACCATTCAAATAACTCCGAAAAAGGAGGAGGTTGAAACAGTTGTAGCCGTTGAAAAAGAAATTGAGATACCAACTGAAAAAGAAACAGTGATTGCCGAAGAAGCACCCGAAGAATTACCAGTTAAACTCAAGAAAAAGAAAAAACCGACAGAAGAAGTTGAAGAAGAGAAAACAATTGAATTAGCTCCTAAAAAAGATGAGGTTGAGACTGTTGTAGAAGTTTCTGTTGAAAAGGGAATCGAAATACCAACTGAAAAAGAAAAAGTTGCAGTTGAAGAAACCACAGAAGAATCACCTATTAAAATCAAAAGAAAGAAGAAACCAACAGACGAAGGTGATACGGAGAAATCTATCGAACTGGCTCCGAAAAAGGAAGAGGCTGAAACAATTGTAGCCGAAGTTAAAGTTGAACAAGAAATACCGACTGAAAAAGTTACAGCTGTTGTTGACACTGAAAAGGTTAAAAAAGAAGCATTCGCAGTTGAAACAGTCGTTCCATTAGAAGATACAGAATCTATGAGAGAACAAGAGAAACCAACAAAAGACACAGCACTTGTATCTGTGGACTTATCAGAAGCAATAAGCGTTAGTGTTCCAGAAATATTAGAAAAAGAAGAGCAATTGTTAGACAAAACACCAAAAACTGAAAAAGCAAAAGAGAGTGTCGAAATTCGCAAACAACGTTCTGTGTCAGTAGAGAAGAGAGAAGTGTATGAAAAGGAAGAAGAATTTTCAGTATCACAACTTACAAAAGAGACCATTACAGAATCAACTGTTCCACATGAAACTGTTGTTCAAGAAATTCAACAGTCCTTAGAGCGTGAGCAACCACTTAGCGTAGAACAAGTGAAACCAGAAAAGGCAGCAGTAGATGTTGAACCGCACAGTGCGCTTGAAGTGACTGAAGTGATTCCCGAGGTTTCTCTCGGTAAGGTTCAAAAGGATATACCTGCTGAAGAAACCGTGAAAACTATTGAGGTGTTTAAAGCTGAAGAAGCTGTAATTGTGACAGAAATGAAAGCAGAGGAACAAACGTCAAAATCGATTAAACTGAAAAAGAAGAAAAAACCAGTAAAAGAAGTTGAAGAAGAACAGACCATTCAACTAGCTCCTAAAAAAGACGAAGCTGAAACTGTTGAGGTTTCAGTGGAAAAGGAAATTAAGATCGAAGAAGAGAAAGTTATTGTTGAAGAAATTCCTGAAGAAAAAGAGTCGCCAATAAAAATCAAGCGAAAGAAGAAGCCGACAGAAGAAGTTGAAGAAGAGAAAACTGTTGAGCTGGCTCCTAAAAAGGAAGAAGCTGAAACTGTTGTAGAAGTTTCTGTGGAAAAGGAAGTGAAGTTACCTAGTGAAGAAGAGAAAGTAATTCCTGAAGAAATCCCAGAAGAATCACCAATTAAAATTAAACGAAAGAAGAAACCAGCAGAAGAAGTTGATACAGAGAAATCTGTCGAACTGACTCCGAAAAAGGAAGAAGTTAAATCTATTGCTGAAGTTAGCGTTGAAAAAGAAATTGAAATACCAGCCGAAAAAGAAACCGTTGTTGCTGAAAAAGTGAGCGAAGAAGAAAAACCAATTAAGCTCAAGAAGAAGAAAAAACCAGTTGAGGAAGTTGAAGAAGAAAAGACTATTCAACTAGCTCCTAAGAAAGATGAAGCTGAAACTGTTGTAGAAGTTGCTGTTGAAAAAGAAATCAAGATTGAAGAAGAGAAAGTTGTTCCTGAAGTGATTCCAGAAGAAAAAGAGTCACCAATAAAAATCAAACGAAAGAAGAAACCTGAAGAAGTGGTTGAAGAAGAAAAGACCATTCAATTGGCTCCTAAAAAGGAAGAAGCAGAAACGGTTGTCGAAGTTTCTGTTGAAAAAGAAATCACCGTAACTAGCGAGGAAGTAAAAAAGGTTGTTGAAGAAATTGCAGAGGAAACACCAATTAAAATTAAGAAGAAGAAAAAACCGACCGATGAAGCTCCAACAGAGGAAACTGTTAAACTGGCTCCTAAAAAGGAAGAAGCAGAAACTGTTGTCGAAGTTTCAGTGGAAAAAGAAATTAAGATTGAAGAACAGAAAGTCGTTGTTGAAGAAATACCAGAAGAAAAAGAGAAGCCAATAAAACTTAAGAAGAAGAAAAAACCAGTGGAGGAAGTTGAAGAAGAAAAAACTATTCAACTCGCCCCTAAAAAGGAAGAAGCTGAAACTGTTGTAGAAGTTGCTGTTGAAAAAGAAATCAAGATTGAAGAAGCGAAAGTTGTTCCTGAAGTGATTCCAGAAGAAAAAGAGTCACCAATAAAAATAAAACGAAAGAAGAAGCCTGAGGAAGTGGTTGAAGAAGAAAAGACCATTCAACTGGCTCCTAAAAAGGAAGAAGCTCAAACTGTTGTCGAAGTTTCTGTTGAAAAAGAAATTACCGTAACTAGCGAGGAAGTAAAAAAGGTTGTTGAAGAAATCGCAGAGGAAACACCAGTTAAAATTAAAAAGAAGAAAAAACCAACTGATGAAGCTCCAACAGAGGAAACTGTTAAACTGGCTCCGAAAAAGGAAGAAACGGAAGCAGTTGTAGTTTCCGTGGAAAAGGAAATAGAAATACCAAGTGAAAAGGAAATTGTTGTTGAAGAAGAAAAACCCAAAGAATCGCCGATTAAAATCAAAAGAAAGAAAAAACCAACAGAAGAAGTTGAAGAAGAAAAGACGATTCAATTGGCTCCTAAAAAGGAAGAAATTGAAACAGTTGTTGAAGTTTCGGTTGAAAAAGAAATTACGATGACAACCGAGGAAGAAAAAGTTATTGTAGAAGAAATCACTGAAGAAACTCCAATAAAACTTAAAAAGAAGAAAAAACCGACAGAAGAAGTTGAGGAGCAGAAAACAGTTGAACTGACTCCAAAGAAGTCGGAAGCTGAAGCAGCTGTTGTCGAAGTTTCCGTGGAAAAAGAAATTGAGATACCCATTGAAAAGGAAATAGTGGTTGTTGAGGAAGTTCCCGAAGAAAAACCGATTAAATTGAAAAAGAAGAAAAAACCGGTAGAAGAAGTTGAAGAAGAAAAGACCATTCAACTGGCTCCTAAAAAGGATGAAGCTGAAACTGTTGTCGAAGTTGCTGTCGAAAAAGAAATCAAGATTGAAGAACAGAAAATCGTTGTTGAAGAAATACCAGAAGAAAAAGAGAAGCCAATAAAACTTAAGAAGAAGAAAAAACCAACAGAAGAGGTCGAAGAAGAGAAGACCATTCAACTGGCGCCTAAAAAAGATGAAGCAGAAACTGTTGTCGAGGTTTCAGTGGAAAAAGAAATTAAGATTGAAGAACAGAAAGTGGTTGTTGAGGAAGTCACTGAGGAATCACCAGTTAAAATAAGACGTAAGAAAAAACCAACAGATGAAGCGCCAACAGAGACGACTTTAACGTTAACTCCGAAGAAGGAAGACGTTGAAGCACCTGTAGTCGAGATTAGTGTTGAAAAGGAAATTAAAATAACCAGTGAAGAAGTTGTGAGTGTTGAAGAAGTTCCTGAAGAATCGCCTGTTAAAATCAGAAGAAGGAAAAAACCCACAGATGAAGAACCGACAGAACAAACTCTTAAACTGGCACCGAAAAAAGCTGAAACTGAAGCAACTGTAGAAGAAGTTTCCGTTACACAAGAAATTGAAATGCCTGGTGAAGAAAAAATTATTGTTGAAGAAATCACCGAAGAAACTCCAATAAAACTCAAAAAGAAGAAGAAACCCACAGATGAAGTTGGTGAAGAGAAGACTATTAAACTCACTCCAAAAAAGGATGAAGCTGAAAAAACTGTTGAAGTTTCTGTTGAAAAAGAAATTAAGATTACTAGTGAAGAACAAAAAATTGTTCTTGTTGAAGAAATTGCAGAGGAATCACCTGTAAAAATTAGAAGGAGAAAGAAACCAACAGATGAAGCTCCAACAGAGGAAACTATTAAACTGGCTCCGAAAAAGGAGGACATTGAAGCAACAGTTGTCGAAGTTTCCGTAGAAAAAGAAATCGAGATACCTGAAGAAAAGGTCATTGTTGAAGAAATCACTGAAGAATCACCAGTTAAGATCAGAAGGAGAAGGAAACCATCCGATGCAGTTGAAGCTGAAAAGACAGTTACACTGGCTCCTAAAAAAGACGAAACTAAAGAAGCTATTGTCGAAGTTTCGGTAGAAAAAGAAATTAAGATATTAAGTGAAGAAGAAAAAGTTGTCGTTGAAGAACTTCCCGAAGAATCACCTGTCAAAATCAGAAAGAAGAAAAAGCCGACAGATGAAGGTGAAACAGAAGAAACTTTCAAACTTACTCCTAAAAAGGAGGAAGTTGAAGCACCTGTAGTTGAAATAAGTGTGGAAAAAGAAATCAAAATAACCAGTGAAGAAGTAGTTTGTGTCGAAGAAATACCCGAAGAATCACCGGTTAAAATTAGACGAAAGAAGAAACCAACCGACGAGGCTCCGACAGAAGAGACTATTAAGATAAGCCAGAAAAAGGAGGAACAAGTAGTCGAGGTTTCTGTCGAAAAAGAAATTAAGATCACCAGCGAAGAAATTGTCAGCGTCGAAGAAATTCCTGAGGAATCGCCTGTCAAAATCAGAAGGAAGAAAAAACCTACTGACGAAAGTGAAACAGAGGAAAGTTTCAAATTGCCTTCAAAAAAGGATGAAGCTGAGACGAAAGTTGCAGAAGTTTCTGTGGAAAAAGAAATTCAAATAATCAGCGAAGAAGAAAAAGTTGTGGTTGAAGAAACCACCGATGATTCGAAAGTTAAAATAAGAAGAAAGAAAAAACCAACAGATGAAGCTCCAACAGAGGAAACTATCAAACTTGCTCCTAAAAAGGAGGAAACTGAAGCAACTGTAGTTGAGGTTTCTGTAGCAAAGGAAATTGAGATACCTGAAGAACAGGTCATTGTTGAGGAGGTCACTGAAGAAACTCCAGTTAAGATCAGACTAAGGAGGAAATCATCAGTCGCAGAAGATGTTGCAAAGACTATTAAACTGCCTCCCAAAAAAGATGAAGCCAAAGAAGCTATCGTCGAAGTTTCTGTGGAGAAAGAAATTAAGATAACTAGTGAAGAAGAGAAAGTTGTCGTTGAAGCAGTCAGAGAGGAATCACCAGTTAAGATCAGGAGAAAGAAGAAGCCCACAGACGAAGGTGAAACAGAGGAAACATTCAAATTGACTCCTAAAAAGGAGCAGGATGAAACCCGTATAGCTGAAATTAGTGTTGAAAAGGAAATTAAAATAACCAGCGAAGAAATAGTGAGTGTTGAAGAAATTCCAGAAGAATCACCTGTTAAGATCAGAAAGAAGAAAAAACCGACAGATGAAGGTGAAACAGAAGAAACTTTCAAACTGACTCCTAAAAAGGAGGAAGTTGAAGCACCTGTAGTCGAAATCAGTGTGGAAAAGGAAATCAAAATAACTAGTGAAGAAATAGTGAGTGTTGAAGAAATTCCAGAAGAATCACCTGTTAAGATCAGAAGAAAGAAAAAACCTACAGATGAAGGTGAAACTGAACAGACTTTCAAATTAACCCCTAAAAAAGATGAAACGGAGGCAAAAGTTGCAGAGGTTTCTGTTGAAAAAGAAATTGAGATAATCGGCGAAGAAGAAAAAATTGAAGAAGTTAAAGAATCAGCAGTGAAAATCAGAAGAAGGAAGAAAGTGACCGACGAGGGTGAAACAGACACTACTATTAAACTGGCCCATAAAAAAGCTGAAGCTGAAGCAGTCGAAGTTTCGGTGGAAAAAGAAATTAAGATAGCTGGTGAACAAGAGCAAGTAATTGTTGAAGAGGTTAGAGAAGAATCACCAGTTAAGATTAGAAGAAAGAAAAAAGTGACAGACGAAGGTGACGTTGAGACAACTGTTAAAATAGCTTCGAGAAAGGAACAAATTAAAGCAAGTACAATCGAAGTGAGCGTTGAAAGAGAAATTGAGATTGAAGAAGAACACGTTTTTGAAGAAACTGAAGAAGAATCGCCAGTTAAGATCAGACGAAGGAAGAGAAAGACAGATGAGGGTGAAGCAGAGGAATCCTTCCGACGACGTCAAATGATGGAAGAAGTTGAAGGAACTGTTGTTGACGTTTCCATAGAGTCTGATCAAGAAACTTCTTACACACACGTTTTTGATGAACAAGAACTACTTGTCATCGATGTCGACGATCAACAACTTGTCGAAGAAAGCAAGCGAATCAGACCTAGCAAACGATTAAGTGTTAGAAGTGAAGGTGATGAATATTACGAGGAATATATCGTTAAATCAAAATACACTGCAACCAAATCTACAGAACTGTCAGTTAATAGAGACGAAACAGTGTGGCTCATTGAGAAGCAAAGTAGTGAGTACTGGTATGTTAGACGTCAAGTGGATAGAGAAGAAGGTTTAGTTCCAAAATCTATCCTCATCGAATCTTCAAAATATATGAGTAAGTTTTAATATTAATTTGCATTTTTCAAAAGAATTATGTCACATTTGCAGAATCAGACTTCGAGGGAGAATTGATCGCTCCAAAATTCGTTGAGAAAGCAAGAGATCAATATATTCGAGAAGGAGAGTCATTTACATTCGCATATAAACTAATCGGCAATCCGCGACCACAAGTAACGTGGTACAAACAATCAAACTTTTTGATGTCCACTGAAAATGTGAAGATCATTTACGAAAACGATACATGTTCTCTGACGTTCAAAAGAGCGTATTTCGAAGACAGTGGAACATACAGCATCGTTGCAAAGAACATCGCAGGTTTTGCAGCAAGCACAGCTGAATTAATCGTTGAGAGTAAGTTTGACAGCTTCTTGTACTATTTCATTCTGTTCTATTTTTCTAAATTTTTAAATACAACGTATTGCGTATTGTGTGCTAATATATTTTGTTCAGGTCCACACTCAGAGGCAACACTCACCGTACAACACGCTGAGGATTCGTTGACCACCACTTCGCAGACTTTATCCTGGATGCGAGAAGAACAAGTTGACCCAGTCATTCGAAGTTACACCAAGCATGTGTTGTATTACCGAACAGAATACTTTTTCCGAATTCGATATCGCGCAGAGAAGCATTCGAAACTTTCGAAATTGTGTGCGAAACGAAAATAAGCCCAATTCTTTGTTATTGTTATTGTTTCTGTACATTTTAAATGTATCAAATTTTTGACTTAATTATGAGGAGTAATCATTGTTAAATGTTAAACGGTTAACATTAACTGTCTGCTGTATGTTGAATGCCAAATAAATATTTATTTCGAACAAATTAATCAGCAGTTCCATTTCAATTTAGTAACAAGTGCCAAATGATCGGATGGAAATAACGCGTTCGGAATTGCGGTCAATTGTGTAACTTGTTCATGACTGGGAAATGGAATCACTTCTTCAACTTTTAAATTAACATTATCATAGAAAATGTAGTCTAAACAGCCGCTAAAAGTTGGTGTATAATTGGTATATTCTGGAGTGCCACAAGCGCTTGATAAACTTAATGAATGAGAAACTTGAACGTCTTTCAGGGCTTCTTCTGTATCTGTTAATAGTAAAAATTAAACTTATAACTTTCAACGCTACAAACACTTACTACTGCTCCAGTCTTCACTGTCATCATCGACAAATCCAGTAATCATTAGCTTATAAACTCCAAATTCAGGACAACTATTAAAATCTCCGCATAATAATGGACTAATCGTCAGATCTCTATGCTGTAATAAATAAAATTAATATGAGCATGGAATGAATAGAAAATAATGAATGGAAAATCAAAATCCGGGGACAAAAATGCCTATTTTGGCGACAAAATTTTGAAACCGATTGCTTTACAAAACACGAGTGTAATTGAATAATATCTGAAACTTTTTAAGTATCAAACCAAAGTAAAAGATTGCACTGGAAAGCCTAAAGGAACATGTGTAAACACAGAAAATTGAAAATACTGCATAGATGTCCATGAAGTCTGATCTCTCTAATATTCACTTACCTTCAATGAATATAATTGTAATAAATGTTCTAAAAAATTTATACACACACTGGACTGAATCAAACGAATGTGATCCGAATCTGGATGGAAGTATAAATGTGTGTTGCCAACCAGAACTGCTTTATTTTGGTTTTCTGTGCTTCTTAACAAAGCGTATTGCATGATTGTTTTTCGTTTCATAAACCTTTCATAAAACGTTTCGTTTTGTTTAAGCTGTTGCTTTAGTTTTTCAAATTGTGGATCCTTATCAACACATTCACATAAAGTGACAGAGGACGATGTGATTAATTCAAACTTAGATTTTCGGTAAAAGCAAGCCAATCCTTCTCCTGATTCTTCACCCTTTTCATGAAAAACTCCTTCAACGGCGTTCATTTTCATAACTTTACTCAATGTTTTTGTATAAAATTTTTTGTCAACTTCTTGTAGACAAATGATGTCCCCATTGTATCCTAGTAATTCTTTTATCAACAGATGTTTTCTATAATTAAAGTCCAAATAATTTGGAGGACAATATGGAAATAACACGGTCCTTGAATGATCTGAATCGGCGTACAAATCAGCTAAAATGTTGTAAGACACGAAACGAAAGCTGTTGCTTTCTGTGACATCCTTGGTAAAAGCATGTCTTTCTTCAAACGGACAAATACCTGGTCCTGCTTCAATAACACCCTTTGATTCTAAAACCACTTCAACCCCTTCTACATCTCCTCTAAACGGCACGCACTTTAGTTTTACTTGACGACCAATATCTCCATTATCAGGCTTATAACTAAAACCTTCAGCAGCCAAAATCCACCCACCATGTCCCACAGATGAATCACTACTTTCGTTATTAGAAGCTTTAGCCATTTTCTTTTCTAGTTGCGATCTTCTCTTGTACCAAAAATATTTACATTCGTCTTCATCACAAAAATCAACTACAACTATCGGATAAATGTCAAATCCAGCCAACAAGCATTTCGGAAGTTTAAGACTTTTTACAACTGGTGCATTTACTATGACGTCATATTCATTCTCACCAACTTTTAAAATGGATCCATCTCTCCATGCACTTGAATGAGGTAACGTCTCATCAACAACTACATTTTCATGCACCAGTGAAATAGGAAGTGAAAATTCCGCGGCATCACTTGGTGTCAAATCCTCAGCCTCTTTTCGTTTAATTTTTTTCCTGCGAGTGAGCTTTTGAATTATATTTTGACGCATTCTGTCAAAAAGCACGTTCAACGATTCATCCTTATTTCGATTAAATGTAAACAATCTTTCATTCTCGTTAACTTTATAATGGAAACTTAAAGAGATTTTATCACTGTCATCTAATCTAACAGCAGCATTTCTTGTAGACAACATTCTCGCAAATTGTGTATAAAATTTACACGAAAAGAGTGTTCGATACGCAAACGTTGCAGAGCAAAAACTTTTCAACATCTCCTTCGATACATGTGCTTATTGCACGGTTGCCATCTGTTATCCCGAAGTTATGGCGTTTCCTTCAAATTCATACCTACTTGTGGTGTAACGAAACAAGAGTTACGATATTGTATCATCGGTCACATTGAACAACAGCTAATAAATTGAATGTGTGCATTATTAATTCATGTTCAGTAAGTTCGGATCAATGTAACGAAATATTGAGAGGTCATGTTTCAGGATATATTAAACATCAGCTAAAATAGCTAAAAATTTTGGAAATTCAAAAATGTATGAATGTACAGTCTGAACTCTCTAAGGTGACATTGCATTAAGTGACACCCTCTCTTAAGTGACGAAATTTTCAATCGCAAAGTTGGGGTATACAGTTTTACATGCAAATAAAGTGACACTCTTCAA
>NCKV01001220.1:0-11102 GCA_003675905.2 Leptotrombidium deliense
GACGGAAGCTGTACCAATATACAATAAAGTTTTGTTTCAATACTTGTGAAATGTGAACATACTTCTGAATGTGGAACGGTATGAAAATCAATATTTGGTCCTTTGGCTAACTCTTGTGACTCTGCTTGTTTGCGATACCACAAAATTTCTGGTTCAGGATAACCAGACACTTCGCACTGTATTCTCGCAGGTCCGCCTTCGCGAGCAGTTGTTATTTGTGGATATGGATGTACAACAGGAGCATCTAAAAGATCACAATGAAAATGAATAGACACAAGTGTACTGAATTGTTCTTACATTGTACTCGAACTTCCATCGTGCTTTGCGAAGAACGCACATCTTTTCCGTATCCATTAACAGCAACGCAGGTGACTGATGTAACATTACGTTGCACGTTGTTCATCGTTAGTGCGATGTGTCGACGTTCTTCTCGCTTTTTAAGCAATCCGTTTATGTACAAAGACACTGTTGGAGTTGGAATTCCCATTCCGACGCACATCGCAGTGATGTCTGCTCCTTCGACTATCGGACCTGCTGGAATTATCACAGGAAGATTGACAGTTGCCGGAATCGCCGGATCTGTCCAGACTAGAACTATCTCAGAGTAAGTGCTGGTCACGTTTTTATTCGTTTTCGACTGAATCGTGATTGCATACTGCGTATTGTATGTCAAATTGGTGATTATCATTGTGTTGTAAGGAGTTTCAAAACTCATCCATCGTTCGGTTACACCAGGAATGATTTCCGCTTCTGTTCCATTAATTGCTTTGTAGTGGACAATGTAACTGATTGACGAGTCGGGTGGTACGAATAAAGGTGGTAACCATCGGAATGTAACAGAATCAACGTTTTGTCGTAGTACCTCAATTGCATGAGGAGGTCCGATGGTTGACTTTATAACACTTGTTTTGTTATCAGCACTACTCGTGTTTAAAACTAAAACCAAGGATGGCAACGAAATTCCATATGTATTTCTTGCGACAACGTAAAAACTGTAAGTCGCTGATGGTTTCAAATTTTTAATCACAGCTTGTGTGTCACTCGCATTCTGTCCTTTATCGTGTTCCAAGGGATGCAATGGAGAGTTGTATTCAACCTCTCCGTACCTGACCTGATAGTAAAGTGTCGTTGAATCTCCGTCTTCAGGCGCCGGTTTCCATCGCAAATGAACACTGTCTTTCGTGACTAGCGTTGCATGAAAGTCGATTGGCATTCCGGGAAGCAAACCAGATCCTTCTTCCATACATTGAATAATCTTTCCGAGATCGTCGATGCAATGAGTGGCCACATTGAATGGTGACATATCAATTAATCCAGCGCAAAGGTTAAGACAACGATTATTCACTTTCCGCTTTTGACAACACGGAACGTGATTCCTTCCACCGGCACCACATCTAATAATAGTTTGCAGTGTATCTGCACACGAACCGGCCAAATTTAATATATCATCGACTTTAACTTTGTAATTGCAAAGTGGAAGACATTTCGATTTCATATTCGCTCGAACACAACACGCTGTTTCGTTGTATGCATTTTCTTTGCGTTCAATTTCAATTTCATCTGCAGTCACGAGCGGAGGAGTGGAGAACAGGATTCGCGGCGATCCTTGACTTACTCCGTATTGGTTCACGGCAGCAATGAATACTTCATATCTTTTGTCAGGTAGCAATGTGTGCAACAAAAACGGGGATTTCATTGCTTTCACGACGGTGTAATCGTTGCTCGTATCTTTAGCACTTTCTCTCCAGTAAACGTGATACGATTGCACAGTGTGAGCTAAATGTTTCGGTGCTTTCCATTTCAAAACTGCCCAATCGTGATGAACCACCGAAACCATAAAATTCTGCGGCTCACTGGGCAATACACCGTGATGTTCAAGGATGCAATTCGTATACGTCGACATGTGCTCTAAGCATATAAAATCTCTGAAATCCATTCGAGCCACTTTGCCAGCGCAGAAATGCATACAATTATCAGAA
Source organism: Leptotrombidium deliense (assembly GCA_003675905.2). Taxonomy (NCBI): domain Eukaryota; kingdom Metazoa; phylum Arthropoda; class Arachnida; order Trombidiformes; family Trombiculidae; genus Leptotrombidium; species Leptotrombidium deliense. The sequence goes on from NCKV01001220.1 coordinate 1,980, forward strand.
ACTCCTCTTTCCTCGCAACACTTTGAATGGTCGACGCCTGTGGACATGCATTTGAAAGTAATATTTGCCCACGGCGCGCAGATCATTAAATCTGTGACAGTGACCTCATCCGAACGAACAGGATCACAGAGAACGTCGACACATCGACCTAACGTAACTCCAGCATCTTCGCAACACTTTTTCATGTTTGGCAACTCTGGTTCGGGATGACCCTCAGGTTTGACGGTCACTTCTTTACTCGCTTCTTCGTTCATTGTTAACGATCGCACTGTGTTCGACTGTAAACTTGTGCCGACTTTGTTGAACGCATTCATCACAATTTCGTACATTGTGTACTTTCGTAATCCAGTGATTAAAAATTCGGTCGCATTCGCAGGAACTTTAAATCGCAATTCTAAACCAAACATCGATGGTTGTCGAGTTTGATTGTCTTTGTTCATCGAAACCCCGAAATCGTCAAATGAATGCATTTGCGTGCAATTTATTTGAAAACCATCGATTAAATGTTTCGATTTTTCAGGCACACTCCATTTCACAGATAATTCACTGCTTGATACAGGTTCGACGAAAATATTCTTCGGTTGCGGCGGAAGTGTTTGTACTCCTTCTGCGATGCATGCGAGAACAGGCGCCGCGTAATCCATGCAAGTGAAGTGATCGGAAACGGTTGACAATGAAAAGTTGCCGACACACACTGGACGACAAGGAGATGGAATATTCTGTTTAATGCAACAAGGAAGATGATTGCGACCGTCTGCCAGACATTTCGTTATGCTCGGCAAATGTTTGACGCACTTTTGTACAGTCGACGTCGGCTGACGTTCTGTGACCAGACTTTTAAAGGTACAAAAGTTAAAGCAATCCACCGGTACATGTTCATCAGCACAACATTCTGTGTAATTGTGATCGACTTCGTGTAAACTAATTGTCGTCGAATTGTCGCCGTCGTCATCGTCGCTTACGCTTAATATTCGTGCGACTTTTCGTTTCGGAATTGTATTCACTTCGCATACGTAAATGCCAGAATCAGTTTCATCGACCTCATTGATCCGTAAAACCCATATACTTTCATCTAATAAAGGTAATAAGAATAATGAGTGACAGTTAATCGTAATTGTTGTTGTAATTCGATTCGTTAAACAATGTAATTACTTTGTCGATGAAGTATTGAAAATCGTGTATCGCTTGTAACGCGAACATTTCCCGCAGTCAGCACTTCGCCTTCCGTTAACTTTTCGCTTGGATTTACAAATTTCCATAGCACTGTGTAATTCTCCAAATCTTTTACTTTGCAGTCAATGTACACTTCGTCGTTTATTTTGGCGACAATCGGTTCTTGCGATGTTTCGCTTAAATTTGGCAAGTCTGTGCAAAAAAGGTAAACTGTTTTACAGATCGCATTCGTCGTTGTTGTGTTTCGGTTTCAAACGAAATCGATAAAAGTGATAATAAAAGTGCATTCAGTGTGGAAAGGGCAAACAAGCAATTAAATTTATAACTAATGCGAGCATGAACAAGAACACAAGTGAACAATTACTGCGCACCGCTTTATGCGAAATACATAATTAATAGCGAAACCTTAAATATGGATTATTCGTAAAAGTGAAAACAATTGAAATATATTCAAGCAAAGTATATAGAGCGTTACGGGCAAACGATCGTATTTTGGTTAAGCATTACTTGTTCTTGTGTTGTGTTGTTAATAAATCGCAGTGAAAGGAAAATTGTTTCCATGACTTATAATTGACTAATACTGTCAAAACTGCGCTCAAAGTAAATTATTTAGCAACAAATAAAACGTCAAATGTGCGGCGACAATTAACTGTTCGCTTATTTGGCTAAATTCAATTGGCGAACTTTCTTGTGTTTTGTTTCTTTTGTTTTGTGCGAAACGCAAGAAAAGCTTCGAAGCAAAAGTGACAAAACGCTGGTTAAACACATAGTCAATGTTTGCTTAACCATCAAATTTGTTTCCGGAGCAAGGAGCACATAAAAACAGACATTCACAAACACACAGACGTAAAGTGACAGTCGGCGACTAGATTTCAAGGGTGCGAAAACAATGCAGTTAATGGTACATGTACATTTAAAGACACACGCAATTGAATAAATCGCTAAATAATTATCATATAAATGATTGTTTTTCGCTTTGCTTTTTGTTGTTGTTCGCCAACAGCGAGATTAGTAATGAAATAAAAATTAAGAGAGAAAGTGATGACCTAAAAATTTGAGAATCTCGTGCGGACACACAAGAAAAGATTTTTCTGCTGTAACAGCAGTTTGCAAGATTATTATTGTTTCGTGTTTCAATGTCAGTTGAAGTATAAAAAGCTAATCGAAAGTCAAATAATTGATGAGCGAAAGTAGAAAGAATGAAAGGAAAGAAAAAACGCAATAATCATAATAATATTCTTATAATATACTTACCTTTCGCCAATTTTTGTTCAACGAACAGAAAGAAAATCGTTACAATAATTGTGTTCCTTGTAATAATCATCTCTGTGACACAACGACGAACGTACGTTGTTTTCGAAACGAATGTTCACTATGTTCACGGCTCGTTGTAAACTACTCGAGTCCAGGTTCAGTTTCTCTTTCAAACGAACGGCGAATAAAGAGAAAGAAAGAGCAGCGATTCTCGATTCTCGGAGTCCTTCTGTTTCACTGGATTTGTGGTGTAAATATAGCGTTTTTATGAATAATGTAAAGCATTGAGCATCACTTTATTCACTGCTGTCGTCCTTGAAGGTAAATGTCTTCTTCACTTTCATTGCGAACTGCAGTCTTCGGGGCAAATGAGGAATATCCACTCGCGAACAACGCGCAGCGAATAACCAAACGAATGAATCGCAGTGTACTTCTTTGAACACACACAGCACACCACACACAAACACTGTGTAACGACCAACTGCGCCCAAAGATGAGAACTCTTCAGTCCTTGGTTAGCGAACTCGACTTCGATTCGCGGTTGAATCTCCTGTACGCAATGCTATACATAAAAAAGCAACAACTTCACTTTATTAATTCGCTTTGTGCAGCATGCATCGAATGCGCGTCGATTAATAAGTGCGTTCGTTAGCTGTGCGCCTTGTGTACTCGACTCAGAGAACAGTCCGTGTTTTGTTTCGCGAAAAAAGAATCGCAAAAAGCAAAAAACCTTGTCCACGGTTACGAATCCATCCTTGAAGCATTCTCTCATCAAATCACAACTTTCGACAAGCACAACGCTTCTTCGCTACTTTCCTCGTCACTAAAAACGACTATTTTCTCTCTCATTTTCAATCTCTGCTTTCTTTTCTTCCTTTTTTATAAAATAACAAAAACTAATTTCCTTTCGCTTTGCTTTTCCAATGAAATTAAAGTAATCGCTTCACACTGCGTTTTGTCACTGAAACTCACATAAAAATAGAATCAAATGCTTGCTGCTGCTGTGGTCAATGTTATTTCTTCTCTTCATTACCTGTGCGCACCTGAGTTTCTTTTTTTAAAACGTACTTTTCATTGAAAAAGAAATGAAGTCATTTTCAGCGAACGATTACGAAAGCGAAAAGTTTTGCTTCGCTTTTTTGAATAATCAATATTTTTAATTTTGCTATTCAAATGATTCGTTCAAAGATCATGACGATGATGATTATTCAAATGAAATGCACCGAATTACTTACAGCTTAATAAGAGTTGATTTTTCATTGAAACAAATTGTTTTCGCGATGAGAGCACAAAGTGTAATTGCGATGCACTCAAGTCGATGTTGCTGCTGCAATTGTTGCGGATGTTGCTATTATATCTTTTTAATGACAAATCACGCATTGAAAAGCGAAAAGCGAAGCACTTTTTTGCTACTCTTGCAAATGAATTAATTTCTCTTTCGCTGTTACTTCGACGAACGCGAAAATAGGCGAAATGAAAGTATTGGTCTACTTTTGAAAACGTTGTTAACGGATCGGTACCACATTTTATGACCTCTTTTTTCACTTTTTACCAATTCATTTGCTTTTCACGAAAAGTGCAGTCAATTTCTTGTTCAGCTCAACGACAAATTATTAAACTGTAATAATACGTTATTTAATAAAAATGGTTTAACAAAAACAACAACGACAACTGTTGCAGTTGTTACAATCGCATTTGAAACGGTAAACAGAAACACTTCAAATTATTACGCACAGCGTTCAACAGTAGTCGCAGTAATCGATTGTAATTACCGAGAAAGCATTCGACGACGACAAGCAACTGCACAATAAGTGTCAAGCAATGAGCTTTACTCAAAATAAGCTTAATTTACGTTTTATTTTTGCTTGCTTCACAGCGATAATTATTTATTTCACCGGTTCTACATTTCATTTCATTAGCAATGAATATTTTGGCACTTGACGACTAACAACATTTTCAATTGCACACAGTGACAAAAAAACTTCGGATATGTTAAACAAATGTCACTTCATCAGTAAGTGTCATCATTTATCAAGCTTTTTTGGCATATTTGCTTGTGTCGGTCCCATATGGTCCAACTTGACAGTCTTTTTAAATATTGAAATTCGTAAAACAATAAATAAACAAATAAAGCAAAATAAAATGAAATTTCAAATACACACCAAAACAAATACGCTTCAATAAACGAATCGTGTGTATTTTCAGCGAATGTCAATAAAAAAGCAAACTGAACGCGATGTTTGTGTATTTGATATTGTTCTGTTAAACAATGAATTGTCGGAAAATATCGCCACTCGAAAAAGTTCTATACAATTGTGTACATGTTCGCCGCATGTGTTCATTGTCGTTTCTTTCTGTTATTCACTTTTTCAACGCAATTTCTCGTGTCAACCAAAAAATGTCTCTGCAAATGTGACTTTTTCGTTTTTCGCGATTTGTTAATCAAGTGTCACAAATTAATTACCTTTCTAATCAGACTTTGATTACTTTGTTATCGCAACTGTTGTTTGCGCATTTAACGATAATTGCGTACCTTTTTAATGAATTGAGTGAAAATTGTTTGAAAAGCGTTGTGTTTGCGTGAACATTTTCACTTGAGACAAAACATTGTGTTTGTTTGTCAACCTTCACCTGTTAATTTGCTTTTCTTGCCAAAAATTTCTCATCCGTTTATTTGCATGCAATGACGACATAAACTGAATTTTGCGTAATACTTTGCATATTTTATAATTTGTAAGTTTCAATGAAAATTCACAGACTACTTTCTCAGATAAACATAAACTTGAGCGAAAAAGTGACATACTAATGGTTGCATGAGAGAAAACATTGAGAAATTGAGAGCAATGATGATCATACTGAATATTAAATTCGAATCTCATTTCATAATGATTTGACATAAACGCTTATGTGTGTCTTTTTATTTAAAATCAATATTTTATTTAAAGTTTGCATAACTCTTGAATTGTTTAAATAACAAATTGAAGCGTTGAGAGAATTGACAAAATTTTGACTCAATTTGACAGATTGACAATGTTCATGCATTATTCATACCTGATAATCGTTGGCAGAGACGTGCAGTTGTTGTGCACAAAGTTGTCACAACGAAACGAACGTTCGTTCATTGCTACAGAATATAATCAAAACTTTCCATTAAACTGACATTTTGTAAAATCACATTTTTGCTAAACTGACGCACAAAGTTATGCAATAAAAAGCTCTCCAATCGCAGATAACTTTTTAGAACAAAGTGTTCTCTAAGGTCAATGTTAAAACACATAATTTCAATTTCACATTCTCTGTAATTACTCCGCTAATGTACAATATCACGTTTGAATGTTAGTTACAATCGGAAACAGACCAAATAACATCACGTTCATGTACATGTATTTTATGTACTTTTAGTGTGTGTAATTCGCAAGAAATGTAAATAAAAGCAAACAAAGCATTTTTTACCTTTTAGCGAAGCAATAAAGGAAAGCAGTGTTGAAATTAGACAACGCCAGTAAGTTCGCTGTGTCGGCAATTACTGCTAAAAATTGAATGTGATTATAGAGAAATGGGCGCAATTCGTTTGCGATTCGATTTTTGCTTGCGTTGTTCAACATTTGCATGGAAACATAGAAACGTACTCTGTGTGCGTACAGAGAGAAACGGCGACTTTATATATATCAATGTGGTGTGTGTATGTGTACATAGACTGTGTGTATTGGCTTCACGTTATTTCATTGTTCACTTTTTTGCTCTTTTTATTAGTGACTGAGTTGTGTGTGCGCCTTTCAAAAGTTGAATACAAGTATTGATTGAATATGCGAGCACACGGTTTATTTTCATTTTCAATTCTTTCATTTCATTTCTATTCGAATGCACTTTTAAACACACAATTTACATTCTGCATTTCTTTTTTTCAATTTTCAAAACCGTATTTTATAAAAAAGACTAAAAATAAAAATCATTCGTTAAAGCAATGCTTTATTTACTTTTGAAAATTCAATTTTTGAGATGAAATGAAAATATTGCACCACCGCACACACGTTAATTGATATATCAATGTCGATTGCATTCTTCAATTAGATGTCTTGTGATGAAGAACATTGAAATGATAATGAATTACAAATCGGAAAATTACATTCGGCAACAGCACACCTATTATTGTACTCTTTGTGAACACCTCAATTATACAAACATTTCGATGAACTTTGCATTTCAGGTGAATGCGAATAAAGTCAAGACACATACAGTTTAGGACAAAGAAATAGTTTTGCATTCATCCTAATTGAAAATTGATGTAAATTTACACAATATTTTATACCCTTTTGGTCGTAAAAATTTGTCACAATCGCTGGAAAAATTAAAATGATAAATCACTTTATCCCCCGAACTGTACTTAATATCAATGTAAGTTTATTTTTGAAAGTGTCGATAAGAATCAAACTGCGTCGTATTTGAAAGTAAATTTCCAAATTTATAAAAAACGACTCCGAGGGCAGTGAAATAATAAATTTGGAATCAAGAAACATTAATTGCGTAAGATTGTAAAGCATTGATGTTTCCTTGCCGAAGGCTTTCAACGCGTTTTTATAAAAAATAACAAATTTTAGTGATCAAATGACGTCACAACGACACTTGGTTGCCGAGACTGTAATTAATGAATGCTAGTGAAAGTTTGAAGTTAATTAACATTGAAAAATGTAGTTGTACACTTCGATGTATCGACTGCATGCAAGCAATTTCATTTTGTTTCGTTCATTATTATTAATACAGACATAAATTTGGAAGCAATATTATTTATTATTCAATATTGAATTGAAATATTTTTGCGTTACAACGACAATAACGTAAACACGAAAAATGAAAATGAAAAATGTTTTGCGGTTGAAAAATATTTTTACGCTGACATATGAATGATGAAGGTATAAAAAATGAAAGTTGTTAGCTTCGCTGCTGCCTTTTGTATCCTTTTTGCGATGGCAGACATCGTTTCACAAAAGCATCAATCGAATTCATTATTACACTTCAAGGATCTGTTCTCAAATAAAGAAACAACTACAAATTTTGCACAGCTTTTAAAATGAACTTCTGTGTTTTTCAATCTATTTTTTATTTCTTTTACTTTACTTTCATCATTTTTTGAATGCTGCAACAATAAATGTGATCAACAAATTCATTGAATTCACTCGCTATTGCTATTCTTCTTCTACTACTTCTTTTTCTTGTTCTTCGAATTTTCTCTTTGTTCTCTGAATTTTTGAAATATGTTCTCATTGAATGAACTTTACGAACGAACAAAAACTCGTCTCGTTTCAAAGTATTCATTGTTTGCCTTTTAAATCGCTGCTACTGTACATTCAAACTTTGTAAATAAACAGACTAGAACATTCGATTTATAAATTCCTCGAAGACATAATGTTGGTGTGAAATGATATTTGCATGCTCATCACTTTTCACGACGATGACTTATTTTTATGTTTAACACTGTACTTCATTGTTGCGGGCACAAAAGTTTTCTTCTTTTTACTCGTCTCAACTTTGTTTGCATTCGATTCTTGGAAGACACCAGTTTGCCTTCTGTAGTTCTGTATTTTTCTTTTCCTTTTACTTCACACAATGAAACTTGTGTTTTCATTTGAATACAATTAACCAATTTTTTGTGAATCAATGCATTCGTCTCATTTCGTAATTTATTCAAATTAATTTCGTAAACACTGCTTTTTCATTGAAATGCGTCTCATTAAATTAAATGTAATTAAATAATTTGTTGCGATTTTATTTTGCAAAAGTAAACACTTTTAAGTGTTGCAAAAAGTTGAGGTGTTTGAACAAACGTTTCGCCATCTTTTGAGTGAATTTCAATCGATTATTTTGAACGCACTCAGCAACATGCATTACTTTGCTCTTTGCATTTCGTTTTTGTTACAGAGTAAATTATTTCTTTGGAAGCAGTTCAACATAAAAGCAAACTGAATGAGTTGAGTTTATTTAAAATTTGCTTCACAAAAAGATGAGCGTTAAAAATAAACGAAGCAAATGTAAGCGAATGTTTGTTGTCTGCTGAGTGTGCTGCGTTGACGTCGAGACGAGTGAAGAGATGAGGAGCGTGTGCTGTGAGCAATGAGGAGTGGTCATCATTTTGTCGATCTTTTGCTTTTTGAAGTTCAGCTGTTTTACGGTCACGATTCATATTCAAATACTTTTATTTAAATTACCACAAATTCTGCGAATCGTTTCTTCGCGAAAAGCGTGCAATGATTGTTTACATGTGTAATTCGTGTTCTGTAATTTAGTGATTCGTTTGTTGTTGATTTTCGCCTTCAAATAACAAACAACATCAAAGCTCTCGAGATGATGTTCACACCGAACTGTTGTCAAGCGGAAATGGTTATGAGTCCGCTATCTTCTCATACGCAATATACACGTCGCAATTATCCGTCTTCTTCGGCAGCTGCAGCCGTTCAAGTGAAGAATCAATTCACGCGAAGTTTAACAAATACGGAAAAGAGTGAAATAAATTGTTGTCTAAAGTATTTCATATTTGCGTCAAATGTTGTTTTCTGGTTATTTGGTCTTTGCCTCACTTTAGTCGGAATTTGGGCGTTCACTGAAAAAGATTATTTCACTAACTTAACGTGCATCCGAAACATCGCTTTGGATCCGGCATTCATTCTTATCGTCGCTGGTTCGATAGCGTTCACAATCGGT
>NCKV01001221.1:0-11097 GCA_003675905.2 Leptotrombidium deliense
ATGCTGAATTCCACCTGTTGACCAGCGAAGAAGCGGAACAAGCTCCAGCAGGTCTTGGAAGGAAAGAACCTGATCCATTGGACCCACCAAAGTAAAATGATTAGTAGTTTTAAAAGTAACTGATATATTTTGTTACAGTCGACCTGAAACATCTTTCTTGTGGTTCACGAGTCCTTTCAAATCTTTTAAACACATTATTTGGTCAAAAAACAAAGGGCGATTATTAAAACTATTGCTGTTGCTTTTGTTAATATACTTTTTTATAATGTTTGTTTATTCAGTTCCAGGTTACACTGTGAAAAGAATCCTCGGAGCTTAATTTTTAACGTTTTGTTGTTGCAGTATTTTTTAATAAATAAGTTCAACCTTATTTAAAATAAAGTAAAATCAACACAACGTAGAATACTTCGTGATTCAATTAATGGCCAAATAACACGGTTATTTAGTTAAAACAGAGTCGACTGAACTGTTAAGTTTTGAAAATCACAAGCTGCGACAAATCCAATAAAATTAATACATGCGACAACTTCAGTTGTGACATTTTTAAACACATACTGATTATATTTCAAAAGTAATCGAGTATGAAGAAATTGACAACAAAAGTTTGGCTTACAATACTGATGCGAATTAGCATATATGTCGGTATGTAGTGAAACAGACTTAGTTTCGGTATAATCGATTCAAAAAAGTTCATTTTCGAAGTGTCGACATCAGTTAAGTTTTGAAATGTTTATCGTCCTTCCTCATATTATTTGACATGTTAGTATTAAGTGAATTTTACCAGCCGAAATGTTTGGTCCTTAGATACGTGCACTTGTTGAACAATATTTGGTTATTTTATATGATTAAATGATAGTTCTGGTTAAGTTCAAGCGATTGAAGCACTAAAATGCGCTACCCCATTTTAACAACACCATGTATCTAAGGACTAAAAATTTCGGTTGCCATGTCGGTTAATGTGAGGAAGTACGGTAATTCGAATTCGAATTCAGATAATCTGAACAAAAAATTGAAATTTCAAAAAATCAAAGTTAATTCAGTCAACAGACCTTCCCCCAAAATTGCAAAATTATTGTGAAAGTAATACTACGCTACTCAACGAAAATATCATTTAGAGCCCAGCGGTATTACAATGACGAAACAGACACCGATACATGTCAGTGAACCAAATTTGCTTTTTTCATGTGACATCTAAACATGTTCATGTTTTATCCGACATGTCAGATAATGTGAGGAAGGACGGTATAACCCATGAAGTAAACGACTGTTGTAGACAATGATTGAGGTGTCGGTATGTTTTATCCGCAAGGGACATTTATCGGTAGGCTTCGAGACATGCCGACACAGCAGAAGTCTAAATCAAGACTGCAATATGTCTGTTTCTATGATACCAACACTCAGCCAATTCGTACCATTGTCCTCCAGAGAGATAGTGAGTCACGAGATCATAATGAATGAAAGTTTTACATACGACTGTTACCCTTGCTGGAAAGGAGTTGGATTCGAACGAGATTTGCATAATAGAGGTAATTAACCAAGAAGCGTTAGTATTCGCAGAGTTCAAAATTCAGATTAAAAACAAATTGTTAAAAATTGTGTGTAACCTTCGCATAACAAATACTCTTGTAAAGAGGAAAGACATTTCTGTGATGCTTTTCGGTTTTGTATACTTTAAAAATCGACTTCAAAAATATGAAATTAACGACGTCGAGTAGCTTTCGTCAAACGACCGAATAATACTGATACCCAATAAGTTTTCGAAAACTAATACAGGCTCCACTATTAATTGATTAATTAAAGCTACAAATCCGTGAACAGTTCTGCAATTAAAATCAAGTGTCACATATGCTATTGAACACAGCTGTAGCGTTGAATCCATTTCTTCAGCACTATGAATACTGAGGATACTAAATTAAACGTATAACTCGATAATTGTTTGTAAAAATTAATAAACTAATGAAAACTACCTTCACGACATAAGCGCACTGAGAGACTAGACAAACACACATTAAAACAAACTGATGTGACAGCCATTCGCATGACTCGAGGCGTGATAGCCATTTATCCATGGGACACAACGTGTCGTTGCACACTGTGATAGATGAGCAATTATTTGTTAGTACAATTACTTATTCAAGTAATGGTGTTGCTTGTCACTGCAAATGGAGACGCATCCTTTTTCGAATAACACTAAAATCGTCGCTTACCATAACATGCATCAAACCATTTTCTTGGACAAACAACACACACAAAGTTTACCTTCAATCAATTTACTCAATGAATCGAGTAACGTTGAATGGCGATCAATGTGTTTGTGCACTCTTCTCCATAATGGATAATGAACTTCAGGTTCGAACCCGCCTCCTGAACATTATTCACTTGATGTTTATTCAACGAATGTTGTTTATAAGACAAACCTTTGATACGCGCCAATTGTACCAGATTCTGATCTCGTATCAATTATATAACCACGCTTTCCAGATCCTGTGTTAATCATTTTTCATCTTCTTCTTCACATCTTTTTGATTTGGTTTCAACCGTTGGTTTACCACTTCACAGTAACACATCCTAAATAAACCTATTTCATCCGTAATTGATTTGGAACCATCACTTAAGCTGGATATGACTAAAAAGTCTGTTCAAGGAAATGTTACACTCTGAAATTAAGTGAAAATAACAACAAAGTTTTGTCATGACTTGCCTGGTTCTCCAAAGATCAGATTTGTTGGATTTGTGAGGATTCGTGTTCGATACAAAAAGCAATCACCCATGTGGTCACATATGTCTTCCGTGTCAATATCTCAATTTCCTGACCTTTATTTTCTACTATGTCGACCACTAAACGCAACAGCTGTTTGAGCGTTTAATTTTATAATTTGATTTCAAGACTCTAGTATTCAGACCCATAATAAATCACCGTAATTTCTGCGAGACAAAAAGTGAAGAGGAGGTGGTTCATCCCTCCTTCTGTCAGAGGTCCAAATGGCTGTTTCACAATTATATTTTCCGTTTCAGAGTCTTAATTAGCTCCGCAATTCCATTCTGAAACAGACGACAAGCTCGGCTCCGGGATCGAATACTCATTGAGTCGTTTAGCTTTATTCTGTATTTATTCCGTACTGCCTCGTATTTGACGACAGCTCCTTATTATAGAGCAAACTTTTTTGAGTGAAACAAGGATTGAGGTAGCTGAAACATAACGATATTTACATTGGGTGAAGGTTTCGATTTATAAATGCATGTTGTTCTAACTCGAATGACCATTACCAGCAACACAGGTTCAGATCCGCTTTATGATGAATATCGATCTATACATGGCCATATGGTACCACTCGGAAGAAGATAGTCTAAAAATATGATTTGAGTAATAAACCTACTACAAAAACGTTGTCATTGATGCCGACAACTATTTAAAAAACATTCACAACTTTTGACAAATTCGTGAACTCGCTACTAACGTTGTTACAGTAATAATGTTCAGAAGTGAAGTGCAAAATTTGAGTGAATCAAAAAATTGATTTGTTTTTATTTATTATTGAAAATTGCTTTCGAAAAGAAACATTGGATCGATATAAAAGGCACCTCAAACACGAAATAAATTAGTGGTGTTCGAACTGCCGTCGAAAAGCTGTGTCTTCGAATGAATGAAAGATGACAGTTGAGTGATTGTTCACTGAGAGTCATTTTAGTGACATTTAAATGACGTGTTTTTTGCGGTGTTCGCACAGTTTATATGCAATTAATGAAAATGGGTTCATTTACAGAGAACTGCATATCGCGATCGCGAAAAGTTTGTATATAATACATCAGTTTTCGAAGACACTTTTGTACATAGAAACACACCGAGGAATAGCGATGTCCATTTTGGCTAAAAGTGCAATTTTCAGGAGTATTAAATATGGATCTTGAAAAGATGAATGATATGTCAAACGGGCGTTGAGAACGCTATCGTTTCTGTTCTGCTCGCTTCTTTCTGGAATTAAATTTATTAATTAACGAAACAGAAAAGCCGAATGTACACCAACCGCGTTCACGTTTCTTGGTAAAGTATTAACGTTTGATTGGAAATGATTCTTGGATTGAACTGCACTTTCGGAAAGAAAAAAAGGAAGAAAAGTCTGCAAAAATAGTGAATTGTTTATATTGAATACAAGAGTGCGTTTAACCTCAGTCAGTTTCTGTTGAGCTTTGAGTCGCACAAAACCGTATTCATCGTCGTTATCGTCCTCGTAATACGAAGTACCGGAGAAAGAACCTTTTATTGTCGATGTCAACCGATTTTCGTTTTCTTGTTTCTCGTTTCTGCTTTTCTTCGCATAATTATTCGTCAACTCAACGCATTCTGCAACGGCCATGTTATATGCGCCGATTACTGTTTCTTCATTTCCTGCGTAACTCAATTAACATCAAAAAAAGACTGCTCGTTCAGTCACTCACCTGTCGATATCGACGGAACCACGTCTGGCTCTTTACTGCCTCCGAATGTCTCACTGTCCCTGCAAAACATCAATCATTCGCTTTTTTGTCTTTTTTCAAAGCAACGTTTTTCAAAAGTGAAAACAAATTCGTTTGAAAAACGTCCGACAAACATTCAAAATAATGCTTTTCAAATTGATTCTTTTCGTAACAAAAATTGCTCTCATAGAAAAGCAAACAAAAGCAATCTTCATTCCCTAAAAGTTCTCAAGTAACCATCACTTGAATTGGAATCAATTTAAACGACAATTTTCTGGTTTTATTCAACGACATAATCGAAATTTAAGTATTTTCGCAATAAAAATTAATGGTGCACACGACTGCGATTTTTTAACATTCTCTTTTATGAACTTCAACTTTGAATAAACATTTGCGAAGCAATAATAACGCGAATCTCTAACACACAATAATTGCATTCAAATGATGTGCATTTAATTCAGACATCTCAAGTTTGTAGTCAACAAAACAAAACGATAACTGAGAAAATTAACACAAGAAAAATAAGGGCGAAAATACAAATTATAATTAAAAAGTGATCATGTAAAAGTAAATCTTCTGCTTCTCATTAAAACAGCTGACAAAAGTAAAATAAATTGCATACATTGAGATAAATGCAAAATGCTGTTGATGCTGATGCTCTGTTCAATTATCGTTCACTGACTTCTTTCACCTGTCATTCACTGTCAACTTGCAACTCGTTGAATTGATGAATATTTGTGCAACGAATGATGCTGCAAAACCTGTCTAACATCGATATTTCACAAGATATAATCTTTATTCGAGAAATATTGTCAATTCGAAATACATTGCATCTCTTTTATTCAGATGACTGTTCGTTCACTTTTCTTTGCAACAAAATGCGATATTGAAAATTTCACATTCACATCTTACACACACTGAACGACAAATTTTTATAAATCAGCAGTTGCGAGACATATAACAAAATCTTCATTTATTGTTAGTATCATAACAGAAATTCGAATCATTCATAATTTCTGTATGATAAACCAACTTATGTTAATAAAAATTTCTTTATCTTTATCTTATCTTTAACTGATATTAATTATATAACGGAATCTGATATTGAATGTATATGTACGTTGAATTGTATTAACAGACTTTAAATTGAGAATCAATGTTCCGCAAATAAGGTAATTTAATGTCAATGTTAATCGATTGCAAGACAAGATAAATTATTTACTTTTGTGGATCATTTTATGTGCAATTAATTAAGCATGTCTGCGAGAAATGGCTGCTCTCAGGAAATTCTCTCGGATTTCGTTGCTTGTAAAGATTAATATTAAATAAACATTGAAAAAGCTTTTTTATAATTTATTAAAAGCAAAAGATCGCGTTGCGTGTGCCTAGATAACGACAAAGCATTTGTTTTTACTTTTAAACATGCAACATTTTGTTGCAAATATTGCCTTTCGATTTGTGTCGAGAAAACGTCTCTAAAAGAAGAATATTTTTCCATATTTCACAAAGTGAACTAAAAAATATCAAAAGTTACCGAAAGCTTTTGAAAGCTCACTATTTTTACAATTCATGATATTTTTTGTGCAAAAATTTGAATTTCTGGCGAAAGTGTTCACAATAGAATGAATCACCGAAAAGAACAACGCACAAATTTTTCTCTACGTAAACATTACGTTGAAAACATATTTATGACTGTGTTTGCAACAGTTATTGTTTGCCATTGTTTCTCAACGCATTTTACTGCTTTAATAAACATAAAATGTTTTCAAAGTAATGAAAATTGAAATCGAAACAAATTATGCAAAATGTACGCATTTACAATAATTTGATTACAAAGTAATTTTGAAACAAAGATAAACGTACTCACAGAATTTCATTATTCAATAATGAGACCCTGTAAATTTCACTTCTCTACCTTTGAAGCAACTTGCAAAAAGCAAACTTGCATATTCTTAATTTCGAGATATAAAGTTGAGTAATGTTTTGAGTTTTGAGCAATGCAATATTTAACCAACATTCATTATTATGCAAAGTACAAACGCAAACAAAAAAATTATCCACAGTTCTGAATGTATGACGTATCACAAAAACTTCAGCTAAATATGATTACAATGAATGTGCTTTTCATACTTATCAACCTTTCAAAATAACTTTTGTCGTATAATTGGTCTGAATATTATTATTCGTATATTCATTGATTCTTTTCATAAAATGTGCTGTTTGATCAGAGCACTAAAAGTAATTTTATTTTTGTTGTTTGTTTGCGAAATGTGTTCTATTGATTGTGAATGTCGTAAACTGTAAAATTAACTAACAAACAGTGTCCAAAGTGAGTAACATTGTATGTCTGTTTGTTTCACAGTGCGATAATCGATAAAAGTAAAAAAAAGATATTTCATTTCTTTGGAAGAGGAATGCTTACCTCTAACAAGAGCAAGAATTATGGGTCGATTAAATAAGCCTCAACTTTGGTCATTGCTTTCAGACCGAATTCTCTAATAGTGTATATATTTGAGTGATTGCCTCATAAAAAATTAAGCATTGCAAGACTTTTATTCCGTGGCGACCATCAATCAGTTTCTATCTAAGCGTTTCTTACAAACAAATGAATCGACAAAAACTAACTTTGTTGCATTCGTTTTTGCAGCTATGATCAGCTCTCAACTTTTTTAAATTCGCATTGCCATCACAATTCATTGCTTTTCTAGTCACAGCCATTAAATATACGCCAACTTCTTTGTAATGTATCACACTACATTCGTTGTATTGTTAACTGTAGCATGTATTTTGTCAAATGTTCATTTCTGTCGAGGCATTTCATTTGAATTTTAATAACGCACAAAAGTGCTTCTATATTTCTCACTTACATCACTTTCTTCCATTTCTCGTGGAATGTGTAACGCTTGAAAGTTTCATTTTATTGAAAAGATTTAAGCAATAAGTAATAATGTTAAATGAACAGTATTTGAATAATACATGTGACACCTGGAAAAGAAGCATAATGTCGAATCTGGAATTCGGTGTTCACTGTGAAAAATAAATTAAACTGAAAGTCAGACAGTGTCTTTTAAATATTTAAAACAGTGAAAATAATGGAAACAAGACGTTAGAATTAACAATGAGTTGACACATAACAAAGGATTCGTGTGTAAATATTAGCATTAAATGTTTAATGACTGTTGTGCTTGTTCCATTGCAAATGTGACAACAAGACCGAAAATCGATGAGAAAAGTTCAAAATGATACCTGATATCGACTGTGTGTCTTATTTTCGTTTCAAACAGTATTATTTTCAAAATGGAGTTGAATTGAAATGCAGACAACAGCGCAAAATTTTGTCGCAAAAAGAAAACGTTTGCGAATACATTTTGTTGAGGATGCTACATGACGCGTTTTTAACACGTCGCTTATTTTTTCTTTGAAATTCATTGCATTGTTACTAAACGTGAAAACGTTTTTTCTTCTGATTCGCCAAAAAATTGAATTCGTGCACAAAATTTTTAATTCAGCAAAAAATATTGTTGGACACAAAAACAGGAAAAAGGAAATCAATTTTTTTCGGAACTGCAAAAGTTTGTCCGAAGAAACAGCTTTCGGCTGCATTCTGCCCGAATCTCGATTCTTTATTTTTCACATTCGCCTTCAAAGTTGCAACAATCGCTGCGATGAAACTGAATCGACGTCGATAACATTTCTCAATTAAATAACTTTTCTTTGAAGCTTTTTCTGGCGATCATCTTCCACAGCAAATTGAAATTCGGCAAAGCAGATGTTTTCAGTTTCGATGCTCACTCAATTTAACATTGCAAAACGAGAGTAACTTCTTCGCTGCTCTTCTCTACATTCAAGCATTTCATGAATAATTCAATATTATTAAATGCGTGCAATTTTAATAACATTGCTGCCATTAATTATGTCAAACATATTTTATAAAAGGTTTCATTGTACAATGTTTGCAGAAGAAATACGTTTGCTTCTCGGTTTTACAACAGCATAACAGAATTGAAGAATATGGCTACAAGCAAACTCTCTCAACTCTCCTTAATCTTGCAAACTTGCTTCCTTATTTTTTCGTTAAATTTGACAGCTAGAGAAGTGTTTCACTTTAAACTTATGAACAACTTTCTCAAAGTAAGAGCATTCATCGCATTAAACAATATATTTAATGAAAGATAATTTATACGTTTCACTTTTTCGCATATTCACCGTTGCGAAAAAACAGGCAATAATAATTTGTGTGGAAATGATTTCCGATAAAAGATATTTATGTGAAAAGCTGTCACTGAAACTGACGTAACACAAAATCAGTCATTTTTGTGTAAATACAGTTTGAATGAAAATAATTGGAATTTGTAAATGAAAAAATTGACGAGGATCGATGAAAATCATGTTACAGTTTTGAGCAAAAATAGTGCAACACTATTTCATTTAGATAACTCGAGATTAGAACTAAATAAAACGCCAATTCCGCTGTCCAAAGCTGTATTATTGTCACAAGTGAAATTAATCAATAAACAAACACAATTTTGTTCTTGTGATTCACGTTGAAAGTTACACAGAATGAGCAAATATTAGAAGAGATTCACTTTTGAACAAAGGGTAACGATAGTTCTAGAGATTTTGATTACATTGTCAGAGTTACACGTTGCATTACCTGGGAATTAAGATTCGTATTGAGCTCATGTAATGGTCTATTACAAACTTTATGTTATTGCCTAAACGTATGGTCACTTTTTATGTTATGGAATCGTTGCTCTCAGCTCTCATTTAGCAGTCACTGAGAACAAGAAAAGCAAATTACGGCAATTTAGTTTTAATGCAATGCATTGAACTGAGCAACGAAAAAAGTTGTCGAATAAACGCAAAAACGTGGCGAAAGTAGTGTATTGTCAGCAGCAAAAGTCGAAATTATGATTTTAATCTAGGCTGTCTTAAATACGCTTTTCTGTCATCTTTTTTCGCGAAAAAATGAGTTCGCTGCGAAAGTTGTGTTCGCAAATCGATTGCAAAGTGACGATGTTTTTCGAAAGCAACGTTACGCACTTCACCAAAATATGAACGTTAAAGTAATGCGAACACGAATTAATGGCGTGTTGTCAGCAAACAAAGTATTCATCGAAAAAATTAGGCGACTTTAATTTACAAGTTAATAAAAATAACATTCACATTCGCACGGATTAACGAGTGCAAAAGCTTTTCTCGACATTTATATTAGTGAACGTTGCGTCAAAATTAAAATGGAAACGAAAAGTTAACTTTTTTTGCAGAACAATCCCAAAAGAAATGCGAAAAAGAGCGCAACATTAGCTTTTAAAGCCGATATCACTTTATTTGTTTTTCATTTAAAGCTGACTCGGCAAACAACGAAGCATCGTGGCATCGCAACACGTCGCATCCTTCTTCACATTCGCAGCATAAATTAAATATTATTGAATCACTGTTTAATTGAAACAGAGTTCACTCAATTTTGCAACTATTTTCTTTCTTGCAATATTGAAATCGCGACTAATTTTTCGGAAAGCATATTAAACAAGACTTTTGAGTTGAGTTGAATTTTTTTGAGTGCCTTTTACGATTTATCATTTTTATGGAAACAAGAAACCTTTTGCTTCAGGAAAACAAATGCTGCGATTAAAGTTACAACATTTTTTGCAAATGCAATTTTGAAATTGAGAGCTAATTCGCTCAAAATTTGTTAATCAATAATTGTACAACATAATTATGCTTTAACAAATGGTATAACTTCAACTGAAATCATTTCATTAATGCAATTTACAACATGAAACAATTACAAACAGAAAAATTATTAAGTTGCAAGAGAATATAAATGAAAAGTAAAAATTAAAAATAGTTATAATTTAAGAAGTTAACAAAAATGAAAGATATTAACTTTTGTGTAACTTTTTCATTAACGTCAACATGTGCAATGCTTTTGTGAGATGAAAGAAATGCGACAGAGACAGAATGGACGAGTGCCTGACCACTGCGCTGTTGTCAGCCACCCTCTCTCAACCACCACATTTTTAAATAAAGCAATTTCGTGATTAAAAATGGAAAATGAAAATTAAATTATTTGTTACCAAAACGAGCAACATTTAGCGAACAAGAAAACGGTTATACACCTCCGCTTGTTGATTGATCACATCAGTCACTTCAAGTTGCAACTATATTTATCACAATGTTGTTAACATGGGAATAACAAACATGTGACACGCACAGTAACTGTATTGAAATAAGAAAACGGAAATATTTTATTCTGGTCACAGAAATGAAATTTTTGTTTCATTCAAATCGTCGGTCGGAATTTCGATACTAGTGTAAAATGGAACATTCTGATAATTTATTAATATTATCATGCGTACATGATGGAAATTAGTATTATCTTCGTTGTACGTTTTCTTGTTATTTCTCAACTACTAAATATGCAGGAAGCATTTCAAGAAAAATGTATAAAAAGTTTGCAAAGCGTGTGCGAAAGTACAGCACGTACATAAACATATATCACAAACATTTTACTGCTTCTTTGCGAACTGAAAAAATAAAATGCAAAATATGGGTCACATCTCTGGAGCTAAACTTTTTCAATTACTTTGTGAGCGACATTTTTTTTCAGTGTGTACAAAAGTGAATTCATTTAAGCAC
>NCKV01001222.1:0-11094 GCA_003675905.2 Leptotrombidium deliense
ACATTAGTGTACATTAATTAGGCACGAGATTGCGACTGATCATCACATTTCGTACTATTACGTATTCATGAATGCGGGAACTCTCCAATTCGTCATCACTTTAAAATTGACGACGAATTTCATTGCAGACGCTACAAACTGTCACATACGTTTTATTCTTTTTTGGTTATTTATTTATGTTATATTCAAACTGTTATGAAAACTTTACACTTTCTAAACAATCAAGTTCACTGTTACTTTGAATTCGTTCAAAATGTTCGTTTTATTCTCGAAGTGTTCAGTTTGGTGTTTACTTCGCAGACGAATTCTACTTTTGTGCTTCACTGGAAAAGAAGTTTCCAGTTTACAGAACTTTGGCAATATTTTTGGCAAACGTTTTTCACTTGTAAATTGCGTCGGAAAAGCGACATGCCTCACAGTTTTGTTTCATGTGAGCTTAAAAATGAGCACACGTTTGCATGAAACGTGAGTTTCTTGTATCCATGGTTTTTAATGATAAATGCAGATGATGTAAAGCATTTCAATTGTTCTTACGAATCTTGCGAATAAAGATCATTCTTACGAATAAGCATAATTAGTGAAAGAAAATTAGTGACTTTTAATAGATAAATGGCAATTAATAAATTATTTTCTATAACTTTTAATTTCGTTATTTCAATTTGAAACATATTGATTTTGTTAAGTCATTTTTATATAATGAAATTTCAAAATAAATTATAAATTGCTTTTACATTGAAGTATTTTTCAATTTCATACCGCATAGTTTATTGTAATTACTGTAGTTAATTAAACATGCAGTTAATAACAAGAAACAAACAGAACATTAGCGGATATAATTATTATAAAAAATAAAAAATATTGGAAATGTTGCAAGAGTTGCAAGAGTTGTGTGTGCTATAATGTAAAACGTGTTCGACGAAAATCTGTAAATTTTTTGTCGTAATAATAGTGAAGCTAGCACAAACTATATAAAATTTATTAGTAAAATAATTGCTCGAGCATCACTTCGCATATTAATATTGAAAATATACAGTAAATCAAATTCTATTTTCCCACTCAATGTAATACATGAAATTTCTCATTTAATTAGTGAAACAAAAAATGATTCGAACCTGAAACACGTCGAGAGCGATGAGGATCACAAAATGATGCTGGTAGTCGCATGATCGAAAAAATCATTCATTGTAATGAGTCGCATGTGGCAGTTCGACGCACTCATAAAGCATGTTGCAGTGTGAAAATTTCCGCGAAAAGCTGACTCGTGGTTAAAGCTTTGTAAGCAGCTTCTCTTCGATCTGATGTTTCGCTTAAAAATAATCGCAGAGAAAAGGAGGAGAAGAGAAAGCAACGGGAAAAAGTAATCGCTGCTTTAAATAACGGCGCGAAAGGAGCAACGCCCGTATCTCTTTACTCTATTGCATCATTCTCATCGCTTAAAATCACTGTCTCGTTTTTATCGACTCATTATCATACAGTAGCGTACAACCGTTCCGGCGTAACGTTGCGAACAAACATAAAACATTCGTCGATTACTCTAGAACTTTTAGTATTGATGAAAATCGTTTAACAAATGAAAATCTCAGTGTTTTGTCTTAACATGCATATGTCAGTGTTCCAAGAATCTCTTGCATTTCGATTACACATTCCGCAAAAGTGCAGTGGAATAAACTACAATACAATCGCTTCTTATAGATTACCATTTTTTTGCACAACTTAAAATGTGTTAGAACAACATTTTCATAAATAAACCTTATTTTTAGACTTCAAATTTATTTAAGATTTTCTTTTAGTTCTGTATAAGAAAGTTAAAGTAAGTTTTGGTAAATGTCTAACGTTATGTACTTCTAGGATATACAGCAACTTACTAGTAAAGAAAACTAGTATTTTTTACGATTACCTCAAATGATCAACGTTTCAGGTTTCAAAAATTAAATTCAAATGAATATTGAAAATTAGGTCTGATGCAATAAGCAGTCTGTGTGTCGTATATGTTACACATACTATCAAAAATAGATATGCAACCAGAATATCACTAACAAATGGTGTCACATAAATTTGCAGCGTTGAAAAATGTTTCTAACATTCTGTTCCAGTCATAATTTAATGTTTTACTTCTTATTCAAAATGTACAGTTTATGATGTGTACACTTTTTAGTAGAAGCAGATTTACACAAAGATTTGTACAAAAAGTTTGCAGAACAGCATCACTTTAGATGAAAAATCAATGCGCAAAAACATGACGCAACGTTTATTTGTGCGCATTCATTTTCTTATTTTAATAGAATTTCGGTATTGTTAGCTATGTTCCGGTAATAGAGTGAAACGTAAAAAAAGTGAGAAACAACTTCCACTGGAATTTTCCTAAGTTTCATATTCATTCTTTCATTCTTTCGGACTGAATTACAATTTCTTCTCGAATTTCGACATTCGTTTATTTCATTTCATTTGAATTGTATTAAATACAAACTCATTGATTTTACAAGCTCCGTTTCACAGTGTTTCGCATCAAAATTTTAATCAAAATTACACCTAAAACTAGAATTAATTATGTCACTTACCATTTGAAACTCGGTTGTATAGTTATTAGTTCAAATATTCATTTATGATGAAATAAATTACAACGTTCGAAATTTTAAAAAACGTTTGCTTCCTTGTCATAAAAGTTTGAAGGCTGTTTCGACAGCTAGTAGTTAAAGAGACTAAAAGTCGATTTCGTGGTGGTCGTTTCAATTTTCAACTTACGTTTTGCGTAGTTTACGGAACTCAGTGAATACAATGCGTACATTGTTATGTCTGATATTCGACATTCAATGAAAAAGTGTACTATTTCGTCTGTGATGAAATCAAAGCTGTTCAAGTATAGTTTAATGAAATGTGATTTCATAATTTAAAATTTGTTTAATATTTTTAACTTTACACAACCCTCAACATGTTTTTTGAACATAACTTTTACATCTTAAATCTCGTCACAGAATTGAGCATTTTTAGCGATCGAACGTATCCACGAACTGAAGTAAGTGACATTCGTGTACCATCCGGGAAATTTATTGGTTGTGCCACACGGTGCACCACCTGAAACAACTCCAACGACGTACCATTTGTAAGCTTCTGGTGATTCAAACATTAAAGGACTTCCAGAATCACCTTTGCATGCGTCTCCTCCTGACTCTAAATTAATCGCACACATATGCGTCTGGTAGAATGGTCTACTTGCGATTCGGAAGTTTTCATATTTTGATTCTGCAATTTCTCTCAACGTTTGACGGTAGTAATGATTGGCGCTTAAAATTTCACATCGACTTTCTATTACGAAAAGTGTAAACAATAGGTTACACATTAATGAGTGCAACTCTGCATTGTGTAACTTACTCTCTACAAAATCGAGCTTCACTTTCATCAAAGTGTCAGAACCTCCTTCATTTGGACCTGTTTTTCCCCAACCGGCGAGAGTAAACTTTTTAAACATTACAGAGTTTGCATCTAAAAGACAAATGGGTTCAATGCCACTTTTGAATACAATGTTTTCTTTAAGAGAAAGAATGGCGATGTCATTGTTTAAATTATCGTCTGCATCATAATCAGGAGGGATGTTTATTTTGTCAACTTCAAATCGTTTTCCTTTCAATCCTTGTTCCATAAGTTTTCTGTTGAAGTGACCCACGTATACTTCGACATTCACAGGTGCAGGTTGACCGCCGACACAATGTGCCGCAGTTAATATGTGTTTTTCATCGATCACGCTTCCTCCACAGTATTGCACACCGTACCAATTTTGAATTCTATTTCACATCAATTACTCTCGTTACATATCGAATGTATTGTATAGCAAATATTTTTTACACTATGTAAGCCATCCATCGAAATTCATGTCTCTGAAGTTTTGTACCCATGAAAACTCGATTAACAATTGGTGGATAACCGCAAGCTTTACGCAAATATTGAAATGAGGGTGAATTGAGATTACATGAAAGATCATACCGCATTTTCGCACGGTTTTCGTCTCCGATGAATGTGCACTATTTGCGGAAACAAGAAGTAAAAGCTGAATAATTAGCGTTAATATCTTAAATAAAAATTCCATTTAAAAATTGTACAAAATGTATTGCAAAATGTAAGGAACCTTGATTCATTAAATATCAAACAGTGTTTTGATAAGAAATCTTAAGTGTGTTCTGTGTGTGACGTACTGTGGTGAGTAGTTTAATCGAGACGCATTGATTCACGGAAATTTTGTGAACAATGTTTAAATGGCGCGAAGCGTTTCGAGCGTTGCGTTGCATCAGTGAAACAGTGAATCAGTTTTCGCAGCGAAGAATGGCATGAAAAGCGGACGACAGATCAGAGCAGCTTTGAACCTGAACGCTTTAGTACGCATGTGTATTAAGTAACATTTAGTGAGCAGTCGCTCAGCGAAGGGTCAATGAAAGAGAGACAGTGTACGCAATGGTCGCCATTTTGCGTTTGTAACGCAGTGAGTGTTGTGAAATTGCAGTGATATTCGAAGAAACGCAGAGTCGCGAATCGCGAACACTCGAAGCGAACGGATTGTATCCGTTTCTCGCCTCCTTTTTTATTTATTGAGTGTGGCGCAAAGGATAACGATTCAATCTGAATTCGTTTATATTTGAAGATTTTTCGCCTTTAATGTACCCTTTGGGAGGAGGAGGCCATCGTAAGTGTTTTTTTGTATTTTCCAACATAACATTCGTTTATCTGCAGCTACCGGACCTCCGCGCGGGACTCTGGGAATGTCAACGCCAGGACCTGCGATCGTCCCTTCGGGTACATTAATGGGTACGAGTGGCGCGATGGCGAATCCAATGGCGCAGATGCAAACGATGACTCAAATCGCGACGATGAGTCCGATGACAGGTCCTACTGGCGGTGCTCCTGGTCCAGCTGCGGCCCCGACAGCACCTCCACTTCCTCCACCCCCATCTGTGCCGCCGCAAAGTTCTATCCAACAGGGACATCCTCCACCCGCTGTTCCAGGTGCGCCACATCCTGGTCAACCAGGACAGGCGGGAGCTGCTGGCGGAGCTCCAGGTGGTGGAAGTGGTAGTGGAGGCGGAAGTGGTGGAGGAGGTGGCACTCCACCGCCTCTTCCTGGTTTTCTGTGTCCGCGAAGACCTAATGTTGGAACCGACGGTCGTGCGATAACTCTGCGTGCCAATCATTTTCAAATAACGATGCCTAGAGGATTTCTGCATCATTATGACATCACAATCACTCCAGACAAGTGTCCACGCAAGATAAACCGAGAGATAATCGAAACAATGGTACAAGCGTATTCAAAAATATTTAGCAGTCAGAAACCTGTGTTTGATGGTAGAAAAAATATGTATACAAGAGACGATTTGCCAATAGGCAAGGATAAGGTGGAGCTTGAAGTGACGCTGCCTGGTGAAGGCAAAGATCGTGTCTTCCGGGTGGCAATAAAGTGGATTTCACAAGTCAGTCTCAACCATCTGGAAGAAGCCTTGGAAGGCAATGTCCGGCAAATTCCATTGGATGCAATGCAAGCTTTAGATGTCGTTATGCGACATTTGCCATCGATGACGTACACTCCAGTCGGACGCTCATTTTTCTCATCTCCCGACGGATATTACCATCCACTTGGAGGTGGACGGGAAGTCTGGTTCGGCTTTCATCAAAGCGTTCGTCCTTCCCAATGGAAGATGACTCTAAACATCGACGTCTCCGCCACCGCTTTTTACAAGGCTCAGCCTGTCATTGAATTCATGTGCGAAGTTCTTGACATTCGCGACATTAACGAACAACGAAAACCTCTCACAGATTCTCAACGAGTCAAGTTTACAAAAGAAATAAAGGGTTTGAAGATCGAAATAACTCATTGTGGGTCAATGCGTAGGAAATACCGTGTGTGCAACGTTACTCGAAGAATAGCGCAACTTCAGTCTTTCCCGTTGCAGTTGGAAAATGGGCAAACGGTTGAGTGCACCGTTGCAAAATACTTTTTGGATAAGTATAAAATGAAGCTGCGTTATCCTCATCTTCCATGTCTGCAAGTCGGTCAAGAACACAAGCATACTTATCTTCCTCTTGAAGTGTGCAATATTGTTGCAGGGCAAAGATGTATCAAGAAACTCACAGATATGCAAACCTCGACAATGATAAAAGCCACAGCACGATCTGCTCCAGACAGAGAACGAGAAATTAATAATCTTGTCACAAAGGCTGACTTCAACAACGATCCTTACGTAAAGGAATTTGGTTTGTCTATTTCGAACACAATGATGGAGGTTAAGGGTCGCGTATTGCCACCACCGAAGTTGCAATACGGAGGGAGAACAAAGCAACAGGCAGTGCCGAATATGGGTGTTTGGGATATGAGAGGAAAACAGTTTCACACCGGAGTGGAAATTAGGGTGTGGGCTATTGCCTGCTTTGCCCCTCAAAGAACATGTCGAGAGGACGCTCTCCGTAATTTTACTCAACAGTTGCAAAAAATATCGAATGACGCAGGAATGCCTATTATCGGTCAGCCGTGCTTCTGCAAGTACGCCACTGGTCCAGATCAAGTGGAGCCTATGTTTAGATACCTCAAACAAACATTCCTTGGCCTTCAATTGGTTGTCGTTGTTTTACCAGGAAAAACGCCAGTTTATGCAGAAGTAAAAAGAGTTGGAGATACAGTACTCGGAATGGCTACTCAGTGCGTTCAAGCAAAGAACGTAAATAAAACATCTCCTCAGACGCTCTCAAATCTGTGTTTGAAAATAAACGTTAAACTTGGTGGCATCAACAGTATCCTGGTTCCTAACATTAGGTGAGTATATGACGTACTTCGTATCTAAATCTATTCCATGTAGACCAAAAGTGTTCAATGAACCCGTCATATTCTTGGGAGCAGATGTAACTCATCCTCCTGCTGGTGATAATAAGAAGCCCTCCATAGCTGCTGTTGTTGGTTCTATGGATGCTCATCCAAGTCGTTACGCTGCTACTGTGAGAGTGCAACAACACCGTCAAGAGATTATCCAAGATCTTGCGAATATGGTAAAGGAATTACTCATTCAGTTCTACAAGTCAACACGATTCAAGCCCAATCGAATCATCTTTTATCGGGACGGTGTTTCTGAGGGCCAGTTTCATCAAGTCTTGACTCATGAATTGCTGGCCGTTCGACAAGCATGTATGAAACTGGAAGACGACTACAGACCGGGAATCACATTCATTGTTGTTCAAAAACGACATCACACAAGGCTGTTTTGCGCTGACAAACGCGAGCAAATAGGAAAGAGCGGAAATATCCCTGCAGGTACGACGGTGGATGTCGGCATCACACACCCTACGGAATTCGATTTTTATCTGTGTTCACATGCGGGAATTCAGGTGCGTCCATAGTTAGGGGTCTGAAAAGTCACAAAGTGATCTACTTTTTTATAGGGAACGAGTCGTCCATCTCATTATCATGTCTTGTGGGACGACAACCAATTCACGGCTGACGAACTCCAGTGCCTAACATATCAGTTATGCCACACTTATGTCCGGTGTACAAGATCAGTGTCGATACCTGCTCCCGCTTATTACGCTCATTTAGTTGCTTTCAGAGCGCGATATCATCTCGTGGAGAAAGATCACGACAGGTGCGTATGCATTATATTTGTATCGTCATTTAAGATGAGGGCAATGAGAACAATGCAATCGCCTGCATCTAATCTTAAATTTCGATTCGAACATAATTTGGTCATTAAGTTAATCATTGCAAATCTGTTCGAAGGCTGAGTCAGTTGGAAACAGACAGTCAATCTGGGCTTACAGGAGATCTTACCGAATACAGGTGCTTTCATTTTCTCGCTTTCATACAGCTTTCACTAGTGATTCTCGATACTGTCGAAAATTGCTAATTATCGTTATGGCTTTTTGTTTGTTCGCTTAGATCTCAAGCATAACCATCACACATATATAAACTCGTTTGTTTCACAGGATCTTTAATCTAATCGTTTCCCTTCCGCAGCAATGCGTTCAAGATGTTATTCCTAAACTGCACGAATCGCTCTCTTCCTTTTTAATCATGTTTTCCTTCCACACTTCACTTTCCGTTGCATTTGCATTCTCTTTGCAACGACGCTTGATCGTTGCGATAGAAAGCAATGCTAGTACAGATCTAAACACAGAAAAATCGATGCGTCTTGAGTATCGACGGAGACATTGTCTGTTTGACTCGTCAGCACTTTTCGCAATCGATTTTTTTGTTGTTTCGTTAGGATACTGTTCCGGTTGACTAGGAAAGTGTTCCAGCATCGCATTCATGTTTCAGGCGTGTGACGCGTACGCACTTTCAAAACGCGTCTTTTGCTACTGTTTTTAACGTACTGGTTTTTGTTGCAGTGGAGATGGCAGTCACCACTCAAATGGCGACGAACGAACACCCGTTGCAATGGCTCGAGCCGTCGTTATCCATCCTGACACAAACAAAGTGATGTATTTTGCTTGATATTGGAGGCTTTAGGATCACGAGGACATTAATTTTGCGAACCATTCATCGTGAATCGTTTTTAACATTTGTTTTGCTGCTATTATTCCAAAGAGTATTTAAGCACATTTATTCCGCTATTAGCTGACAATGATTTTATTTACGGTTACGTTAGAAAGCCAAAGCAAATTCGCTGTAATGCCGGGAATGTGTCCGATAATTACTAATGCCGAAAATCGTCTGTGGTGTGCATTAGTATATTTACACAATTTCTTAATCATGTTGCGTATTAAGGATCACTCGTGTACCCGTGTTGTGGTCGCGATTCTATAAGTTATCAGTGCTCAAAATGTAAGGTTGAATATTAGTGGAGACTAATCAACGCCACAAAGTCACAAAGCCTCAATGAATTAAATTGAAGCATCGAAGCCTCAATTTCCATAAACCCAATGAATTCCCTGCTGCCTCGAGTCGACGAATCTTTCCTTCCACTATTGTTCACAGCTACTTGACCTCTTTCGTTGCATTACATCGACCTAATGTTAATCTTTATTTCAACTCAATTTCCCGATTTTTAATTGAATTATTTTAATGACAACATTGTATTAATTGTATAAGACACAACGCCGCTGTTAACGTTATTGTGAGCACTTATTAATAAATTAATGTTTAGTATCTCAATAACACTTTCGTTGTTTTATAAGCCTTTGCGTCTCACACATGCCTGCACTGTTCAAACAGAACCTCTCAAACACGACCACAAATTTACCAATTAGTGGTGCTTTAATATCGAGCAAAACTGTTTAATTTTTCACATTTAACCGCTGTAATTTCATTGGATGCTAAATGTCTAGTTTAGTTGTTTCTTAAATTGTACGTTTGGTGATGAGTTTTAAGATAATTTTGCAAAAATAAAAACTTCGATTTGTTAATTCCAAATCTTTAATTATTTTTTCAATGAACGAATTATGTGATGAATTGATGCCATTAAAGGCAAACTTACAGGAAGAAACAATGGAAAATATACAGCATATTTCTGGTCATCTGGAAAATAAAGCAAAGCCAGAAGTGATGGATCAAAGAAAGCGGTTTCGGATGCTTGATACGCTTTTGAACTTAACTGAAAAGCTTCATGTAAATCACCTTTTGCCAAACAATCAATACTTTCATGTGCCAAGTCAACTGCTTGATGCATTTTACCAGCAATTTCTTCGAGTATTACAATATTGCTCACTTTACCCAGCAATTTCTCAATGGACTCCAACGACGACAATGTTTTCGAAAGTTGCAACAAAGCCACATTTCGTATTATAGAATCCAATTCCCACTTGGCAAAGTAGTTGTTTTTAATCAAAGTATTGCTGTTTTCTTTAATTGGTAAACCTATTAAACAACGCATAAATGTCTTGAAGCCGATATTGAAGTCTTCTTCGTTATTCCACACCATTACTCCTCCTCTGTATGGTGTAACAAATGCATTCGATTTCATTTTCGTGCTTTCGTCATAAAAAGTTAAAGGTGAACTACCATTTGATGGAATGTAAACAGTTAAATAATAACTTTGCTTATTGTTGTGCTCTACAATTCGGCTTTCTATTGCATTTAAAAACAAAGGAACATTCGATGTCTTGAAAAGTCTTGCATTAGCATCGGCAGGCGAAACGAACAAATTAGATTCGATAAATCTCGGTGTCAACGCAAAATATAGCATTTGAGTTGTGATTTTAACGTCGAGTAATTGAAAAATTCCACTTTGCTTTAAGAAAGCAATATTCGTTAAGTTTTTAATTTCCGATAATTTTGATGATTCCTGAAAATCATTTGCTTCGTTCACATCTTCTGTTATAATGTTTATCAAAATGTCGATTTCATTGTTTAGAAGAAACTGCATATTATTAATGTCATTGTGATTGTCTTTGTTGAAAAGTTGAGATTTCTCAGAATTTTTAGGTTGTAACATCACTTCTACAGTATCAACAATTAATTCAGCGAGACTTCTTTCTTCAATCTCGTACTCATTACTTTTCACAGAAATATAAGCAAATCGCGAAGAGCCAAATGTTATACGATTTGATGCACCAATATAACTATTTTCTGGAACTAAGTAAATAAATAAATGACCTTTAATTCTGTGGCTTTCGAGTGAATCCAATGAAGAGTCGATTTCGAAAAGTGACTTAAGTTCTGAAAAAATAGCACTTTCTTCTTTCACAGGCTGCAGAAACTTCCAATTATACTTATACGCTACATCACCAGTGAAGCTTCCTTTCAAATTGTTCATCAAATCTTCTCGTAACACATCTTTTTCCAAATCCGCTATAGAAACGACAGTTACCGGTATTACATTGCTAATCATCTGCGAGTGCACTAATAGTGAACTGATGTCTGGCAGAGAATGACGTGAAGGTGTCGTCGTTTTATACCAAATCGGAAGGCCGACTAGCAATATTACGAAAATATAAAATAATGAAGCAATTAATCCATGTTTATTTTTCTGCTTTTTCATAAACGAAGAGAACACGGATTCACGGCTTACGTCCATCGTTCACCGCAAATCTGTCAAATTTCAGATGTCGCCACACTACCCTTTCTAACATTTTCCCGTTTTGCTAAATTTGATCAGAAACTTATGAAACGTAAGAGTTTGTCTCTCA
>NCKV01001223.1:0-11084 GCA_003675905.2 Leptotrombidium deliense
AAATAACAAAGTTTACGTTTACATCTGAAAAACATGAAACCACGATTGAATGCTTTGTTGAGATACACTTTTCCAGTTACAAACAAAACAAATGTAAT
Source organism: Leptotrombidium deliense (assembly GCA_003675905.2). Lineage (NCBI taxonomy): Eukaryota > Metazoa > Arthropoda > Arachnida > Trombidiformes > Trombiculidae > Leptotrombidium > Leptotrombidium deliense. The sequence goes on from NCKV01001223.1 coordinate 99, forward strand.
GTTTACGCAGTGGATTCAGTGAATTATAAATAGTATCGATGTATGTTGTGATTGATGAAATTCAATGCATCACGGATATTGCACAACAGTTTTTCGATCACTCTTGCTGAGAAGCACAAATGTTACCCCACTTCCGTTAAAAATATGCGGAAAGTCAATTCTAATCAGAGGTATTCTCACTATTTTATCATTGCGTATTTTGAACCTTCTTTTTAACTATTTCAATAAAATCTGCATCACCATCAGGTAATGGGCAATTGTGTATCTTATCAAGTACCAGATTTATGTTAACACAAACAGCTTTGCGATTTTTTCACGAAGTTAAAATTTCGCTGTATTATTGATATTTTTTATTCAAAAATTTCTTCGCTTCACTAATTTGAAATCACAAGCAGACTGTTTAGAACGCAATGTTGTTGAATTCATAACGCACCATCACAAAGTTTCACCGATCTCAAAACTCTGATAACTCCATCACGTGGAGATGCACATACACTCTCAAACTAAACAACAATTCTTATTTGACTGCTATCTCAATGCACTACCAATCGGTACATGCAAACATGCAACTATTATTTTGGTCTCAAGTTTACGCATGTAATTCAACCTGGTGGAAGGTGGTGGAAGGCAAGAATCAAAGTTACCTTCGAAGTGTTTAACCAGAACGTCTAATTACTATTTTTACAATAAAAATTATTTAAAATAAAATAAATTTATTAATATATTACATTTATAAATACACATATATGTATTTTGATGAAAGAAAGAAACGCATTTGATTAGAAAGAAAGAAGGAAATCAAAACGTAAAACAATGAAAAAAGACACACGTTTTAATACTTATGTACATGGAAAGTAATACACGTAAATTTGCTTGAATAGATAATAGATTCATAGTCCACGTTTATTGCATGCACACAGCCACCGAATAATGATTAATGTGTAATTACGTTTTAAATTGTTTTTGAGAAATGCGAAATGAACAATTGATTTGTTTCTCATTCGATTTCGATTACACGTAATTCAATCTAAAATAGCAATTACATTTACTTCGAACGAAAAAATTACAGCAAGATTACTGAAAGGCATCATTTGTAATTGAAGCCTTCGGTTGAAGTTAAAGTAGTATTAAAGTATTAATGTTATCAAATCGAACAAGCAAAGCATTGAAAGAGAAGAATTCGAATCACTTGAGCGCAATGAACGCGTCAATCACAGAGATATTCAATATTTGTTAATAAAGCCGTAACAAAACGCGATTACATTGAGACTTGCAAAACGATGCGTCGTACTCGGCAATAAAATGAGCGATTGTAAAAGATAGCCCATTAAATTTTATGCCTTTCTGTAATTCAAATGGAACAGTTAAAGAAAACACTCGACTATTAAACGCATCAAAAGTTTGTGTTACATACACATTCAGTTTATGTTTTAATATGTGTGTGTTTTAAAGCAGTTTCAATAATACTTTCTATTTTTATAAGCATTCATTACCCACACATTAAACCTCTTATTTTACACACATAATTTCGTTCTAAATAAAGATAAGAGAAACAGAAAATTTTATCTTTAATAAAGAGACTCACTCGAAGAAGAAGAAGTTCGTGAAAAGTTTTTTCTGAAGTTCGCGTTTTTGGTTAAACTTTTCATCGCATTCATTGCGTTGCATTCAATTACATCGAAACTCGGTCAATGTTTGCCAATGAAATCAAGTCTGAAAGTTATATTCGAATTTCGATATAAACTATATATTTTAGCCTCCTTCGTTTGAAGTTCAATTAACTTGCATTTATTTTGGCTGCAAAAACGACGTAACCGCTTTTCCTGCAACATGTTGCGTTTTAATTAAATAGCTTTGCTCATTCATTGTGATCATTTTCACAGTTTAATTCAATGTTTTACATTTGGCTGAGTATTTATTCTCAATTTAACGAAATTAAAGCTTGTAATTATGTGAAAATGGTTTCATTTAAAAATTAATGTGTTTAACGCTTGAATAATAATCGTTTTGATGAGTTCGCGTAATTTGTTTGTTACGAAAACAATTTTTACATTCAATAACATTCGCGACGATATGCACACATTCATAGATCGCATATTTATGCAAGCTTCGATGTAATGAAATTTGCATAAAATTAATTTATATTTATACATAAATTGATATACCCACACATCAGTTATTTATGTGACATAAATTTATACAAAATTATATAATCAATATGTTTAGTGATTGAACAGAAAATTTTGAAAAGTAAACACGTTGAATGTCTCATTGTTTGTCGCGTGATTTCAAGAAACGCGAAATTAATTAAAAAGTTCATTAATTAATTCGATTCAATTAAGCAAATGACGCAATTTGCAGCAAACGTTGCATAAAGACAAAACAGTGGCGTATTTATTTGCTCGTTGTTGTCAAGTGCCCATGGATTGCACACTGAAGAAGCAATCGTTCATTGTTATCTTATATTATGTTCTGCTGCTCTCGACGAAAACATTAACAGGTTTATATTCATTTGTTAATTAAGCCCGTATCGAATATCTTTAAGCTGTGAATTTCTTCTTTGAGATACGAGTTGCGTAAACAAGTAAATTTTTACGATTGCATTCGTTTTGTATGTACAGTAATGGACAAAAAAGCTCACCTTCATAAACATTAACGTGATGGGAAAACGAATGCTGATTTGCTGCATTCTATGTCTATTACTGTGCGTGCATTCAGTGAATGCAGAGAAACGCAAATTGCTAATTTTCAAGGAAAAAACATCGTCGTTTTTGCACCTGAAACTAACTTTCAAAAGATTGCATAATAGCGACAGTAATCTGTAAGAGGCTCCTATTTTGTACTAACTCAAATGGAATGCGAAAAAAAACTTTACCCTTTACCACAAAAACAAACATAACTGAAACAGCAATCTGATTAAAATTTGGTTTGTTTGTTTACAGAAAAAACAGAGGAAGAAAGCAGCGTAATTGATTTGAACAACTTGAACTTCAATTCCGTTGTTGCATCGAAAAATGTAACCGCTTTGGTTGATTTCTACGCTCCTCGATGCAAGTACAGTGCAAAGCTGGCACCACATTTCGAAAGAGCTGCGGAAATGGTGTACGACAACGATGATTATTACGACGACTCTAGCAATGAACAGCCAAACATAGTTTTTGCCAAAGTGAATGCAATTAAGGAAAAGCAATTAAGCGAGCATTTCGGCATCGACTCGTACCCAACTGTTCTCTGTTTCACGAATAATAAAATATACGAATACTCTGGTCCACAAAGGGCGTCCGCGATTGTGTTTTTTGCGAGAGGAATAAATGATCCGGAGTCGAATGCAATGAAGTACGCAATGCCGTGGACACTGCCGAAACGAGTGCGGAGAAAAGTTTCGCGAAGACCGAAATTAAAGCAATATGTGTCGGCGAATAAAAAAAGGGTGAAACTAAGAAAGTTGCAGAATGTGAGAACAACAACAAAACCGACAGCAGAAACGACAATTAAAGTGAATGCTAACGAACAACAAAGCGTGATAATTGATTCAAGTCATGAGAAAACTGCATGTTTTAAAGACTGATGTATTGATAAGTTTTAATTATTAATCATTATTCTCATTTGCTATATTTGCTAACGAGTAATACGCGGAAAATGTTCTATTCTTATACCGTTCTGTTCTGTTCTTGTACAGTTCCCATTCATTTTTGTGCTTATTTCCGTAAATATTCAAAGTGCAATAAAACTGATAATGTTGTGAAAGCCGTCGCACCATACTGACACCTGATTAAATGGTACCACAAACAGTGACACTGAACGCATTGTTTATAGCGAGAACCACACACAGAACAGTCTGGCAGAGTTAGGAAGACTTTGTTAATTTTGAATGAAGAATGTCCTGTTCGAGGAACAGTGAACGCAAGTAATGAACTTGCGGTGTAGTGTTTACGTCTTTAAGGAATGTTCGAACAGCGAAAAGCAATTTAATTTAAGAAATGTGTTTTTCTTTGCACATTTGCTTCTCGAATTACAAACGAAGCGCGAGACACTCAATAGTCATTGCTTTCATCGATGATCATTTCGGGTCGAAAATAAATGTGTGTTCTTTCTCAAAACTGACGATTGTGTAAACGAAGCTTAAACATTAACTCGAAATGTATGCAGTAAGTCGAATTTGCATAACTATTCCGAGTATTTGCTGTCGGAGAGTTGAATATTAAATTGTTTTTAATGTATATGTGTGCGTTTGTGCACTGACTGCTTGCGATTCGTAAATATACTGCAACAGTTGCCGGCAAACCGTGAGAAGAAGGGATAAATTCGCTTCAGGCTGCACTTTTAGATCACATCAATTGCAATCACATTCATTTTGAGTACATTTCAATCGTTATTTAATAACGCGAATTTCGCCGCTCTAATCTTCGATACATTTTTTGTTCTTCGAAATAATCGAGCATAAATCGAATTTCGAATGAACGACATTTCAAGATTAGTGTTTATCTTAAATCACAGTGAAACATTTAATTCACTGTATCAGATGCTTAAGTTGCCAGTAAATCGTGAATACTGCAACTGTTTCATTGTTTAGTCTTTAAGTCATCGATAAACGCGTTGACGGTTTATTTTTATTAGATTCTTTTTAGAGTTCACAACTTTTTAACTTTTTCGAGGACAAAGTTTGATGTGATGTAAGTTTGCAAAACAACGCGTAAACGCAGAATTGCAGCACTGTTACTGTTTGTCCTCGAAAGAAGTAAAAATAAACGTCGTTTCCCTTCTCTCAACAAACAATTATGATTACGGAGCAACACTTTTTCGAGTTTGTTATTCATTTATCACCACCGATGACAACCATTTCCATTGCTTCATCTCTTCATTTGTACGCGTTCAGACGCATCCGACGTAATTTTATCTCTTTTGCGACACGAAACTTGTGGATTACGGCGCTCTTCTGTCACCACTTTATCAGCAGATCGTTTTACGAGAATCGACGCATCGAACAAGAACAGCGTTTGAACTTCGAAGCACTTCACATGTGAAGTGAATGCGTTGTTTGCACACACACGAAGAATAAATAGAGTGCCATCGATACAATTGTTTTGTTTCTCTTTCATTTTCAGTTTAATTGTTATTCGTTATCATTGCAACATTGATTGTTGAAACACAGACATTATATGTTCTCAATTGGACGAAATGTTATAAACAACATAATACAAAAGTAATCAGCACTGAATTGAACAATGCATTTGTATATTTTCATTGAAAGAGTGAAAAAGTCACTTGTAATTCAACCATCGAACATTATGTGACGTTTGTGATAAATGGCAGTCGTTACACAGTTCTGTTCAATTTCAATAATTCTAAGTATTTACAAAATTGTAAAGACAGTCGTTAAACACAGTGTCGAATGTGCCGATGCACTAACAAAATTATCTTCAAAAATTAGCGAGAATAAAAATGTTCTGAAATGTTCAAGCATTTAGACATGAAATTATCGATAAAAACGTTTCGCGACTGTTAACTGTCATTCAAAAGTACAGTAAGTGCTCGGCTTTCTTTCTATGTTTAAGCGACGACAAAACCGCCAGAATTGTAAGCAATTCTTTTTTCGCGATTGATGTGATTGATAAACGACGTTATGCATTGTAAATGCTGGTAACAAATAAGTATTCATTAAACATTTTTTGTCGTTCGATAGCAATGGATGACCTCATTTGCAGCATCCGACTCATTCGCCACTCATTTCTTCGCTCAAAGTCGCGATGCAAACAGTGGCTGTATTTGTTCTTTTAACCAGAGTAGAGATTAAAGATAATCAATATACCAACGAACGCGAAAACAAAGAGAAATGTGAGTGTGTGTCGATTACAAAATTAAGCCGATTTAATTGCACTTAATTCTCTGAATCACTGATTGCTGACATTTTTAACGTTTCACTGTAAAATGTATACAACTTTCAAGTGTACTTCAAGAAACATGAGGAGAACAGAGAACGCACCATTTACACAGCACAGTGCAATAAATTTCACTTCTTTTCACGCGTAATTGTTGTATGAGAATGTGTTATCGAATCTTCAATGTTTACTGCAATTCATTACAGCTGTCAATTGAATGAGATGCAGACAGCAAAGTTTGCGTTCGCTTATTTCAACACATGTTGAATATAACATTACATTAGACAATATTGCATGTCACTTTCAAACACAATTGAAATCTGTATTTCAACAGAAGTGCAACGTTAAGAATGTCATCATTTGACGACATCGGCATTAAGAGATTAAAATGAAAGAAACTAGAATGAATCAACAACAGCCGCACGTTGACTTTGTGTTTTTTGTTTTGTTATAGCCAGAAGCGAAAAACAGTACATGTGATCAGGTTGTGCGATTGCATCATTCGGTGTACAAGTGAATCAGTGAAAGGGAAAGGTGGCAAGAGTGGCGAGCAATTCTTCGAACGATCACATTCTGCACACATACTTCCCTTTCGCATCAAAATTTAAATCCCGCGACGTTTATCGCGAACAATTAATTAACAATTGCAACTCATTAGTGTAACGAATGCAGTAATTATAGCTTTGAGAACAGAAAACATGCAGCTGTCACAACACATTCGACGATGTAATTCGAAGTAAAGCAGTGTTCGCATTTTAAAATTGATCGCAATAATTAACGCAAATATCGCAAGTCGCACACCGATTACTTGTGACATCTTGCGTAACACTTTTTCGTGAATTCAAAGTGAGTCGAATTAAATACGTTTTAGAAACGATTTTATTTTTAAAATTACATTTTTCAGAGTTTAACACTTTGAAAATCTGACATTTAACGAGTCTTTGACTCTAATTTATATGAAAAATACATGCAAAAATTTTAACTTTCGATGACAAAAATATTAATGACTGCTTCAATAACAATTTGTACATTTACTTTTTGGTGTAGCAGGAACAGTTTGATGAACGGAATTGTTGAACATTTTATCGAATCGCTTGGATCTCAGCAAATTTTTCGTGAAACTCCTTGTAAGACGCGACAACATTTTGTGTTTTATTCGGATCTTTCCTTGCAAGCCATGAGTTCAGCACACTAAACCGAATGAACAAGATGAAGAAATCTTTAAAACACTCAACACCAACGGAGTAATTTTCGTACGCTGATTTCGACAGATTCAAAACCTCTCCGTTAAACAAGAACAATGTGAAAGCTTTTTGAATCTTCACATCAATCGAATCAATTCCATAATGTCCACCTTTATATACACCCATCAAACGACCAATGAAGTCGTAGAAGTTATAGAACTGATCGTAATCCATGGAACTTGTGCCGGCGAACTGTTTCCACACTGCCTCCATCACAACATCACTTATTGGTGACTCCAATACATCTTCAATTGCATTCCGCAGCTCATTTTTGCTCAGCTTTCCGCGGCCACAAGTGTCGGTGTCAATGAATAATCGTCGACATTTATCAATATCCATACTTTGAGCCAGAGATATTTTTTGTTGCGACATTTTTCGCACAAACAGTCGAAACACTTCGCGAAATAAAACTGAAAATAAGCACAGAGCGAATAAACGCGAAAAACGAATGACGACACTTCGTTTACTTCTAACTCGAGCTTTCACACAGCAATGAGCGCATCAACTCAACGTCGTTGTGTTTTATGCGTGCGCTTCGATTGCTATGCACTTCAGTCTCGAGAACAGTTACGTTGTGCGTTAACCAATAATAAGTAATAAAATGAGATATGCAATACTCGCAAATCTCCGCTCAAATGCGATCACAGATCATAGCCACCCACAGCAACGCCACAATTAAGTGGTGTCATCACAGCTAACTACGACCACAGACATGAACTCGTTTTCTGTGCAACAGTTAACGGTTACATTGCAACGCACGACCGTTGCTTGATTAGTCCACATCGCCATTGCTGTGAATGCGATCATTACAATTAGTTTTCTTCCATTTCTGTGAAAAAGTCGAGAAGGCAACTATTTTTTTGTGACAAAGTGTGGCATGCAAATGCTTTATTCACACGTTTCACACGCAATGAATTAGATGTAATTAAAGCAAATCGTGAACTAATAACGGAACTATCGCTGAATGTCGCCGATATTTTACCGGTTCCTGAGAAGCATAAAATACGAGATTTCGAAGAAACGCACATCGACGAAAGCAGTGGTTAAGCAAAGAGCGCAACGAAAAGCAGGTCACTGTTACCCCCTCTATTGCTTGCAATGTTTTTGCGTAACTGTTCGCTTCGAGTAACTACAGCTACTTTCGTAAACACAGACTTTAATGAATTTCTGAGTTACAGAAACAATGAAAGAATGCAGGACAAACCGATCAAACACTGCTCTGGAAACGCAACTCACAAAACTAGACCTCTTGTTAGTCTCGACGTTGACATTTTCGAACAGAGTTCCGGTGTTCTGCGACGTCACAACCGTTTATTTTCAGTGAATGTGAAGAATGCACGAAAAAAGGCACACACACGCTGCAACCAGATGCAATAGTGAACATAAGCTCAAGTGAACGGTAGAGTGGCAATTTACCGAGAAACTTAACGCCAACGTTGCGTTCGAATCCGAGCATTCGAGCTTACGCTTCATTAACTTTTAACTTTCGCTTTCGCATTCAACTCGTTTCATTTTAGCAATTATTGCTTCAAGTATGCTTAGATTTCATTTCATTTCATGGAAATGCACATTTAAAATTCAGTTCCAAAATAAATTCTTTTCGTTTCACACAAATCAACCGCATTGCACTGCAACCAGAAATCGCTGCAATTACAATTAGGTGCCGCTTAAACCTCCTGTTTAATATCCGGTGATCTACTAATTTCTGTCTGATTTCATGTCCAAGACTTGAAAACTTATCTGTTCATGCTACGATTACGTTTTTCTTTTGTAAAATACATTAAATTTTGTTTTCTCTTTTTTGGCGTTATCAGGCTATTAAATGTCCACTGCCTCAATATGATCAGTGATCACCATAATTCACCCAAAATTATTTTGACAAAAAGTTTGTTTTGTATAGAAAAGCACTGTAATTGAGATCGTAAATTTTCAATGCACTTTATGTATCTTCATTAAAATGTCGGCTTCCGCTCATTGTTTCAAGTGTGCAATCGTCAGTTGGTTTCTGATTTTACCCTTCGCAGTCATGTTGCCATTCTTTGCTGCAATGTGATTCTTTAATATACAAGTAGTCGACATTTTGTAGAACAATAATCAGTTAGCTGTCCATCGAATGCAATAGGTTCGTAATTTATAATTCTATTTTTTTACTGAAGTAAGATGAAGCGGAAACAGATACTTCATATGTTCTCATGGATATAATCGGTGGATATCGGTGAGTAAGGTGCGGTATGTTTACCGTTGCAATTTTAAAGTTTATAAAGAAAATGTCGACGAAATGGAGTGTCTATTCTTTTAGTACTCAATTGTGGTCTTGTTAAAAATGAAATAAATGCACCCGATTCCTGGAATCCTCACACATTTGAACACTAACACTTTACAAAATGAAGCCAAAAATGCCGAATAAATCAAACTGAAAGAGGAATCGAATACTTTCCGGACGGATTGTCATGCAGAGGAGTGGTAAATAAACTGCTCTTAGGAGTGTTTTTACGACTGTTTTAAATGTTCGAAACGGTGTCGGATTCTAAGGGCAATTAAAAAAAGGTGGCTTGAAAATTACAAAACGAATGAACCGTCTATACATTCTGTCTATACCGTGTAGAGTTACACGGTGCGGCGTCTAAACTTTTCGAAAGTGTGTTCGCATGAAAGCCACAGTTAAATAAATACCAAAATCAAAATTAGTGTTTTATTGTAGACATCAGACGCCGCAAGAAAATACTTCATGTGCAATTAGCAATTACCGTACTTCCGCCAATTCATCTCTTCGCATCATACTAACATGTCTGTATAATCGAGACAAAAAGTTAATTTTTCAATTGTGATCTTTACTCAGTTACTCATGTTGATGAAGATAACGACTGTATTCTTGGTAACAAATTGTTACTAACAATTGGGAATTTTTTGCGTAAACACAATAATCTTTTAAACACTGAAAGGTGTTTGTCGCTATACTTTCGATGCATACCGACATGTCGGAATTCTACCTCAACGCCTTCTTACTAAATAGGTCTGTTTCGATTTATCGACGTATCGGCCAATTTGCGGCAGTACGGTAATTGTAAAAAATTTCATTCAAAATTGTTTAAGTTGTACACTTTCTATCAAAAAGTCGCGCACATATAGTGGAGCAAGATGAGAGCGTCATTAACGTAATAAAAACAGGAAGTGTGAAGATGCAACAGCGAAATAAGAAGAAAGGAAGGAAACATAAAGTAAAACAATGTTTCCGTTCGATTGGTGGTTTAATTTGGAGGTTCGAGATTTGAATTTTTAGAAAGAAAGGATACATTGTACATTGTATGTTGAAGCATCGACGATTTTCAGTGCGATTCGCGATGAGATGGTTGATCAGCGAATTGAGGTCAATCCGAACGAAGGGACAATACGAATGAGTCACGATTAGAAAAATCGAATTCGAATGGCTCGTGGGTAGCACAGCGCGAATCGGTGGCGAAGTATCCGCAATGGACGGGTCAGGGTAATGTCACTCGTGATGAATATGTGTCGCGTTGTTTTGTCGCTCTCAATAATCGCAGTGCGCTTTTAATGTTTTTTATGAAAAACGAAATTTAAAGTGAAGCGCACATCATTTGTGTTCGTGAATCTATTTCGACTAGTAACGCATTCAATTGTGTACTTGAAAATCGTTCGACTCAATAAATTGTGAAAGCAATGAAAGCGAAATTCTTTTCTACGCGTTCCGCGCTCATCGTTCTTTGTCTGACATCTTTTGTAGTTATTTGCTGCTCGCATCCTTTTTATCACATTTCGCCGACAGTTAGCAATTCACTTGCGCAACAACAGCCTGTGAATTCGAATCACTCGAATATTGAATTCCAGTGCGGAAAACAGAGGAT
>NCKV01001224.1:0-11081 GCA_003675905.2 Leptotrombidium deliense
TTACTGGTCTAACTGCGTTCATAAAAGTGAACTGCAAAAGATTGCAAAGTAACGGTGAGTAGCGAACGCCGAAATGAAGCATGGCAGTCAGATCGTTCTTCTTGCTGCAGCATCAGTTGCATCCATTTTAGCGATTCGCAGCTTTCCATCGCAATTTTCGTTCTCTACAACTTTTTAACATTGCTGCTTTCGGTGGCAGTGATCGTTAATTCTTCAAGAAATGCAATAAATTATTCTTGTGCGACATCATTACTTCACTTTTTGCTTGAACACACATTTTGCTAGCGCCGTTTTCAGAGAAATACTAAAAATAATTATTTACGAACAAAACAAGTGAAGTGCTGCAATTGTTCAGACACACAATTCACTGCTATTAAATACAAAAGTGAACTGTGTGACAAGTAAAAGCAAGAAAATATGCTTCGAAACAATATTAAATGTGGAAATTGCAACAATAATAATATTTGTGTCGCGAACAGTCGACGATTTCATTTATTTGAAATTCACAAAAGTTTCACATTTATGAAAATGAAATGAAATGAAAGTTTAAATGCATTTTCAATTAAAGCGAAAGTTATGCAAAAAGCGTTTTTTCATTGCACTCATTATTACATATTTTTGAGAAATGTGTTTCAAATGCAAATTAGACTTTACTTTCGAAATACAAATGAAAATAGAATTACAATGAAAATGTATTTGCAAAAATTTTGCAATTGCAAAAAAAAGGAAAGAGTAAAAATGAGAAATTTTTAAAATGTACAATGGAGAAAGTAATCGAGAAAATTGAAATAAAATGCAAAAGTTGAACGAAACTGACAATCGATTGAGCAGAGATGTGCGAAAATAAAAATTTATTAAATTTATTTGCCAATAAATATTATTCGAGCGCTGCTTTCGCAGTCATTATTTTAATCACGTCGAAGTGAAAGCGAAGCGAGTGATTGCAATCGACCTCATCGAATTCATCAGCCGCAATGGATTCATTTCGCTCATCAGTGATATTCATTACGCGGACACTTCTCGGAAAATAAAATTGTTAAAAGTATTCTCCGAGACACTTTATTTATTAAAATGAGTGTAAAAAAAGATTAACGTTTAAAAAGAAAGATTACAGCGATTTTCCTTTGAAACACAACTTGCAACAAATGTTTCGCTATTCATTCACGAGTCGCACACATTTAAGTAGCGCACAACACAACGTTAATCTGGTGATTTAAGGAACAGCAGCCGTCGTATATTTCAACGGTTCTTCGTTTCACAGTCTATAAAAGTGTACCAAAATGTGAACATTTCTGTCAAAAAATACGTCCAACAATATTTGTTACGTTGAATATTTCGTGCTGAACGTCGAGTTTCAGTGCAAGAAGCGATCGTCGAACTCGCAACTGTATTGTAAACATGTGTACGTCGCACCATTCGTGTCAAAACGATACGAAAATTGTGAGTGTTTTGCAAATAGCTGCGAAGCAAGAAAGCAGTTCACTGTTCGACGTGTGATTGCTTCGAAGTTCGAACAGTTTGCTTTCTCTATGAAACTTGTAACATCGAGAAGAGTGTGTTGCAAATGCGAAAGACACAAGAGGGTCAATCGGGGTGAATAACGCTTGTCTTATACACACTACACGAACTGTTGTTGTTCTTCGTTTTCAATTGATTTTCGTTCTTCTTCTTATCTAACTTGGACTGCATTGTAACATGTTTTGCATATCTATTCACAAATTGTTCTCGTTGCTTTTCATTCATTCGTTGCTCTCTGCATCTAAACGCATCGCATAAATATTTCCTCGTAAACGATTTGAACACTCGAGTTCACAAAATGAAAATGAGTTGATATTTATGTTAATATTGACAGTGCTGTGTGCTATAGTAAACTAAAAATATTCTTTCATTTTGTGTGCACTCTTTAACGTTTTTCACGAACAAAATTATAACACAAAGCATGTTTCAGAAAAGTCATTAACTTCACTTTCTTCGCACATAAACTTTGCTGCAACAAAACTTTTGCTTTGCTTATTATTCCGGAGATAATACATTGTAAATCAGTAAATTTAAGCGTTCCTTTGCAACTTTGCAACCTTTTTGCAATTAGAAACATTCTTCTCGTTAAATGGACTTAAAAAATCCGTTTTTAGAAAGATATTCGTTAAAACTTATAATTAGCAGTGAATAATTACAATGGCTTAAAAAGAAGCGCATAATTCTTAATCAAAGAATGTTATGTTCACAATTCATTAATCGAATGTTTGCAAACGAAATAATTAGCGAAATACTTTGCGTGTGGCGAATCAATTTCGTTGTTTCATTAAAGAATAGTGAAAAACAAGAAAATAAGCTCCAATTTCTCATAGTGGAATCTTATGATATGTAATTTCATGTGATTCTGAATTATTACAAATTACAAAAGAAGCTTTTTTGCGTAAAATTTTTGATTAAAAATCATCTGCTTATACCCGATCTGCAGGAGGACCAAACTTTTCGTTATCTGTTTGAAGTATTCCTTCAAAATCAATAACGCAAGCATCAGAATGGACAAAAATGGATCAGTAGTTTAGTAAAAACATTTTTTTGAAAAAGTGTCATTTTTAGTGTGTAACATTACTATTACAACGTCACTTTTAAAAAATGTGAAATATGAAACTTTGAATGTGAAACAATTTCAATAAATTTTTCAGTTTCTTCAGGTGTGTGTGTGAGAATTAATTTTTGAAGTATTCACACTTTTTAGCGGCGTTGTTTTTGAGATATTAATTTCTCAAGTTTGGCATCAATGGATGTCAATTATAACAAAAATGTAAAGGTATTGTTTAATTCCTAAATTTTAATTAAAAAATTTCGAGAAGTATTCAACACACAGATGATAATCACATTATTTGGAGTTAACAATCGTCATGCACAATAAAATATAGAAAACTATAAATTGAAATTCCGCCAGCGGTTTATTTACGTAAATACATTCATGTAGTCATTTAAGGCGAAGTTTGAAATCCACTAAAGCAAAGGAATAATCACAATCTTCACGTGATTTGAGCAAAATTCACTAAATGGATCGAATTTTTATGTAAAAGAAAGATGTTATTTTCACGTTTTTTCACAATGTTTGATCGCTTATCGTAGAACAATCACAATTAAACTAATTTTCCAGTTCTTGCTGTTCTTTAATAGACGAACGAAATTGATTCGACACACGCAAATGTGGCCGATTTGTAATTGTTTCCTTTTTCAATCATTTTTTATCGTTTTCAGAGCAATAAACATATGAAAAACTTTAATCCTACAGTTTTTTGAAGAGAGAATGAAATATAACACAGCTAGATGAATGAGTTAAGCGGAGACCGGAAAACATTGATCGCGATGCGACGTTTCGAGAGAACATTATTCCACAGTTTTTGTACACTTAGTTTCAAAAATTGTATTTTATTTCCTCTTTCAAATATATATATATATTTATATACCAGTATATATCACTGAATTTGAAATCGCATTGAGTCGCACACGTCGACTGCATTCGACTGCATTTATATCAATTTTGCTGAAAGGCTTTCGAATTGCATGTGATGCGTCTGCAGTTTGTTTGCACTTTGCTTCTATTTTTGATTCTTTGCATTTTCGCGTAAAATATATTCACGAGAAAATTAATGAGTAACAACGGAATCGGTGTGCAAATATAAATTCAGAAACAAATTTGCGAACAACAACGATGTCATTAGGATGCATTGAAACATATTTTTGTCGCTTAATTGAAGAGTAACAAAATATGTATAACATAGAAAGAGTAATAAGTTTTCTTCATTTTTCAACATTTTCTATTCATTAAAGAATAAAGAGAAAACAAAACTGCTTTTAATGTTTAATAAATTATTTGCAAAATCAATATTTTAATTATTAGCGAAGTTTTACGAAAGAAATGTGTTGTATGTGAATGCATTGTGATCACTGATCAGCATGAACACTGTGCAACGGCGTTTTATTTCACTGCTTTTTAATGAAAATGCTTTAAAATGAATTGAATAGTGGCACTTGAAACATATACAAAACGAAGCTCTAGCTCTTTCAGCTGTGCCTCACTTTTCTATTTATTAAATTCGCATTTAATGAGAAGTGCAGTGAATACATTGCAAACAATGCAAGCACCAAGTTCAGCAGTTCGTTGTATTACGTTACTTCTGAATTATAGATTGCATCGATTTTAACTTTTTTTTCAAAACAGCGAATCTTTTACTTTTTAAAACATGAAAAAGCAGCAACAAAAAAATGTTCAAAGATGAAGTTTTGATCCTTCATTTTTAGTCAATCTTTTTTTGTTGCATCTTTTCACCGTTTGACAAATTTCGGATGTTTTTCAACGTTTCCTTATCAATGCTAATGTCAATCAAAGTGCAAAGAACTGTTTTGAAATAAAATTGAACAGTAATCCGTTGCAAAGTAACATCAGGTTAACAATAAAGGCGATCGAATTGCGTAATGTTTGTTGTGCACGCCATTTGCAGTGTTTGTAAAAAAAATTATATTTTCTGGTGTAAATGACAAACAAATCGGAATTGAATGCTAAACAGTGTTCAAAACTCCACCCGTTCGTAATCGATAAAAAAGCGGTGTCAAAATCATTGGAGACATTGATTAATTTGTTCGTCGAGTGTCACACATTTTCAAAGATTACAGCAAAAGCTGAAAAAGACGAAAGTTACGACATTTCTCGACTCTACTTTGCAAACTGTTTCGCCTTTCATTTCTTTCTTTTTTCATCATTTTTGCTCTGCAAAAGTAAGTTTCCAAATTTGGTTGCAGAGATGTAATTTCCTCGTGCAAAGCACTCGATTGTGCAGTACAAAAATGAGTGACAATTGCTTTTGCAGTGACAATATAAATGAACTGCGAACGCGGATGAAAGTAAATACGGTGAAGATTTTCTCGTCATTTCTTCTCCTTCCAGTAACACATTTGTGGACACAATTCATTAGAACACAGTCTGTGTGTCCCTCCGAACACACCGCACCGATAATTCAGAATCTACTTTTATATAACTTACTAAATTCGAATGTACGGACTTCATTTCTCGCTGTGCAAACGTGCAGCAAAGTAGCATGCATAAAGTAACGCTCTATACACAGATGTACACGTACATGTATACTGCGTGTGTACTACCCTTACATTACTCTTTACTAATAAAACTGTCACTTTTCTCGTTTAATTGTCGTTCGCTACACGATTTGGTAATCGAATGCCTTTCGGCCATTTTTCACATTGATTTTTCAGATCGAAAAGTTTTCTTTGAGAACACAAATCTTTGAAAAGTATCGTTTCCAGAAAACGTTCTCCTAAGAAATATATAACCGAAGGCAACATTTTGTTCGTTTGATTTTTCGAATCAATCGTGTATTCAACGTAATTTTTGCAGCGGCAATCAATAAAAGGGGAGATGGTGTTCTGTGCACACTGAAATGAATTGTTAGTGGGCTTCGCCAGGCAACCGAAGTACCGCAGTAAAGCTGTTTACTCAACGTACTCAATAAGCCATCCATCTAATTAATACTTTATTAGAAAGCATTTCAAAAATAAGTTCGCTAGCGAACACAAGCAACACATGCAGTAAGCTAGACGACAATATTTGTGCATAATTTATGTGTTTATTGCGAAACGCAGCAATTAACGCGCGTCGCGATTCATCCTCGAAACTAGAACGGCACAAAAGCAGCCGAATTCAGTCCCACAGCTCATTTCCTTCGTTGCCACTGCGCTTAATGCGACGATCGAGATTCCACTCTAATTAACAAGCAACTAACATTCAAATTAAGAAGCGCCGCGGTTTTCTCATATTCCTCGCTAGACGTTAATTTGATACTAAACAAAGAGTCGTTTCATTATTTCACACCGAACTCATCTCTCTTCTAACTGTCGCTGTGTGTGATTGTCGTTTTTTATTACAAACGAATGAAAAATAAGTTTTCGAAAGTTTTCGCAGCGAAGAATACAAGTACGAAAAGTAAAAAAGTAAACTCAATTCTTAAAGAATTGGCTTTTAAAACTCAATTTGTCGCTCAAATATTGAAAGCAATTTTTATTTGCGAAAGAATATTGAGCCGAAAGCGAATGTCTGACGCAGTAATGGAGACAGTAACACATCGAATGTGAAATCCGAATCTCGCAGTTGCCTCTGCGTACGGACAGTGACTACCAGATTTCGATTAAAAGTTCTTTGACAGCAGTGAACTCGAAGAGCAGCGGATAAGTTCGCCAGTGCACACAGACGAGCAACACACAGATTCGTGTTCAGTGTCAAAGAGTAAACGTAATTTAGTCGAAGCATCGTCGGTATCGTCGAACCGTTCTCTTCTCTTCTATAATTCAAACGCAAATAAAAATGGCTTTTCGCGAATCGACTCGTTTGCTTCAATTGCATTGCCATCGCCAGTCGAATGATTTATAAACATTTCGATTCTAAATATTTAACAACTTCGCTGTTTAATTGGCAGACATTCGCCATTTGATTCGTGTTTGGAAGTAAAAAGTGAATTTGCGAATTTCGAGCAAATTTCATTGCCATCGATCAATGTGCACGCTTAAAATGTTATTTTTTATTTGAATTTCAAAGAAGATGTTCAATTTCGCTTTCATTTTGCATTTAAAAAACGAATGCTCCTTTTTTCAAGACTGCTTTGTGAAAAATATTTTCGAGAAATATTTGCTGAAAAAGAATGTGAACGAGAATTTTCGCACAAATATATATTACTCGAAATAAATTTTATGGAAATCGAAACGAATACATGTTATATATGTTTTTGTTGTAAAATTTTTTATTACACAACGAAATGCAACAAAAAGAGGAGGAATAGGAATACATTTTTTACTCGCGCAAAACAGTCTTATTTTATAATAAATATATATTCTCGCTGTGATCGCTGATTCGAACGTTAATATTTATGAAAAGTTTTTAGCCTGTTTTGCTGCACAGCGAAAAGTAAAAAGTAAAAAGCAAAGAAACGAAGAAACGATAAATGATACATGAAATAAAGGGCACACAGTGAATGGAGAGCGAGCGAAATGCATTCTTTTTTCTCTTTGCTCTCAGTTCGCGAGACTTTGCAAAGTTAACTGCGATGCGAGTGATGCGAGTGCTGCTGCACAACATTTACACTGTTCTTCAATACATTTGATGCATGGCAGCGTTTTCATTGCCGAGCACATTGCGGTACATTGCGTTGCCGAGCACATTGCATACACATTGAATACACGATTGCGATTGCATTGCATTCGAACCCCAAAAAACGATGCAGGCAAGTGTGCAAAACGTAACGGAACCGTTTTCACAATGTTTGCAGTTATTTCGTTAATGGCACAACCAAAGCGGACTCTCGATGAAAATAACTTTGATTTTTATGGCATTTCCTGCCAACGACTCAGCAATCTTTGCGTTCGTTTCTATTTTTCTTTCCCTTTTCGAATCAAGAAAACCGAAAACGACTTTTCAACCAAAATTATAAGGTGCACAAATAAGTAATGTTGTATTGAGCGCAGCAATTCCAGAAATATACACATTTCGTTCATTTCGTTTCGACGTGAACATTGATCTTTTAAAACAGTTATTGTCTTTCATTTGTGCCCAGCTCGTCGACGAGCGTTCATCAAACATTAATGCAGCAAACAATTTCGAGAAATGAACTCGCAATTCGGTTGTTAGTGTACACTATTCTCGCTGTGTAAGCAAATGGTATTAAATATGGCGAACATTTCACAGTTGAGAGCGTTTGACGAGATTAATGAAACAAAAGTGACAAAAGTTGATTATAATGCTCATTGATCTTCTTCAGTTAATATTACTCAGACTCACACCAGCAACATTATTACCGCAGAAAGTTGCGAATGCTTCGAATTTGTGTCGCGTCGCAGAAACGATGGCTTAACTCTTGAAGACGACTGCCTCCGTTCCTCATTTATACGCGTAAACAGACATCGAATTAACATTTACTGTGCACGCTGAATGAAAACCATGTGCACCAGTCTTTTTGTCCAATTCAGAAATTAGCACCAATACCTATTGTTGAGTTGATGCTGCCTGGCAGTGGTCAGTGTTCGCCTGAATCATCATCGCTTCAATTCGCATCGTTTGTGCAAACAAAAGGAAAATGCAATATTTGTTACTTATACCTTTATTTGTATTTGTTTCGCAAAGCAGCAAATTTGAAGCTCAAATACGAGAAATTAATATTTATCGCGAAACGTGTCAATCACTGTTTCCTGACAAAAGAGTAAATTAAATCGAAACTGAGTATATACAGTAAGTAGTATACACATTGCATATGCAGTCGAAATGCGTTGAAAAGAGAAGCTGCTTATAATTTAATTTCGCGAAAGTTGCACTTTTTGAAGTGTGTTCAAAATGTAAGTGTAATCTTCAATTTAGATGCAAGTGAAGGTTTCAAAAATGTATATTTTATTTTTACATTAAAAGCACATTAAACGCACGTTAGATTCACTAAAACCGTTGCATTAGTTTAATGTCACTAAAGTTCAATAAAATGTTATTTCCACGATTCTGAGGCTGGAAACGATCGTTACTGATTTTATTTGATCGTTGAACACACAAGTTTCTCGCGAAATGTTGAATAGGTCGCAAATACCTGAGAAAATCAGAGCAATAATGTTCTTTTGAGCCGAAATTTATATTTAATATTTCACAATAAAATGTGTCAAATTAACTCTGTTCGCAATATAAATATTGTTGTGACGTTTTTAAAAACTGTTCTCGTTTACAATTATTAACGATGACGCGAAACAAGAGCGCAGCGAAATTAATGTGATTCTAATTGCGAACGAAGGCTTAGTTTAGAAATTACGTTTTTTCTTCTTTGATTAATTGTATTTGCAGTTAAAGTGACACGAAAAAATAAAAATTGTTTTTCTAACCGTAAATTTCGCGTGAGTCGCAAATAATTTGAAAAATGGTCGCGAAAATAAGCATTTATCTGGAAGTAAACAAAATAATGAGCAGCCAACAGTCGGACGAGTACTAGAACGCACGAAACAGGGAAACATGTGTAACGAAATATAAGGCAGCATATGGCGTTTGAAGTAGTGTGAACAGTGCGGTTAAACGTTGTAACCATGAAAAGTGAACTCGAACGTTCCACGAACCATTCATCGTGGTGCGCAACATGTACGTGTATATGGTAATCATTTGCAATCTCTGCTCTTTTCATTTGCGATATTTCGCTGAATAAATACTCCAAACTCGTGAGAGCAGCCAGTGAATTACAATTTCGACCAAATGTGAATACAGTGTGCAGATGTCACTGACACCCATTGGCACATGGTTGCTGCTCTTCATACTACACACCGCAGACATGGACGTTGACACTGCTCGCAATTAGCACAGGAAGAACGAGAACAAGTGAAGCACACACTTCGGTGTGTGTGGCATCGCTTGCGATCAATGAATGCTTTGTAATTAATAAGCACCAGTTTCGCAAACAAAGAGCGTTTTATACGTTCGACAAATTTTGATCAATGAAACACTTCTAATTAATTAAAAACGGTCTTTTATCGCACAAAAGACCGCAATCACACGAATCGCAGACTTGTACTCAGATTACAATGAACAGATTATGCAACGCGATGTATTGAAATAACGTTTGGCCAGCAGTATGCTCCTCGCAATCTTTCCTGCGTAAAGCGCTTTGTGCAGCAAAAAACCCTTATCCATAAAAAATCTGTTGAATGCATTCTTTGTGCGTAACCGTCGATTGAATGCGAGCGCAGATCGAAATCCGGCGACCGTTTTGTGCGGGAATAGTAATGCATTTCAAGCTTCAAGTATTTATTTTGCGTCTTACCTTAAATCTAAGCTCTATTCGAAAACAGCGAATGTTTTGTGCAATTTGTGCTGCGATGCACAACTCGCATGCCAAACAGTGAAGCTGACTGAAGCAAACTTATTACACACTTCATTCCCTGTATTGTGTCTGCATTGCAACATTCGTCTCCCGAAATCCTATTTAAATAACTAAACATATGTACTGCTAATACTGGCTATAGACTTGAACAAAAATAAGCAAATCTCTCTTCTGAACGGCGAGTACTGTTCGCCGCTGTTTTTATCGCAAAAAGACAAAAGTAAACAAATCGTTGACTGACAGGCAAACGTCCTCATCGTATCTTGTCTTTATGTAAGTGCATTTGTTTGTTTTTCAACTTTCTTTAATTTCGCAGACAACGAATGAACTCGAATTTCGAATCACGTTTTTTGTTGAAAGTTGCAACCAAAAAGAAGATTTTTATTGAATTTTTTATGAATTCATTTCAACGGATCGACAATAAGAATAAAGCATTTGAAACATTCGTGAAAATAAATGCAGTGATCTGTTCTTTGCAGCAAATATCGAAGATTTGTTGCAAAGTTCACTGAAACATTTCAGTATGAACGTTTTGATACTCAAATAAACTACTTTCATGTTGTTTCGAAATGAAACAAAGGGTGGAAAAGTGCATCCATTGTTATCAAAATGAGACATATTTGCAATGGATCAGTAATGAAAAAGAAGATTTACACTGTAAACTAAGTGCGCAGCATATGTTGCTGTTGGCAATTGTTATTGACGTCTTCAATCAGTTTGTGAGCAATCAGAAAACATTTCGATTTCGCGTTCGAATAAGGAATCGCGTTTCCGAAATGGATGTCAAAAGTTTTGTTGCGTAATTAGCGGAAGAATGAAATTATTTCGAAGAAAACATCAGCTGTGATTGCGATCAATTAATGAATGTTCAATTTGCTGGCTGTTCGCCTAGTGCATTATTCGCAGTGTCACGCACTGCTCACATTTCGTTTGCTTACTTTCTACTATTCACTCTATGTACTGTATTAGCAAATCATCACAAAATCAAGTCACTCGCATTCAATGTTCAACCATTTACGGAGAGAGTGATCACTGAATGTTGAATGTCGACTGTAATTAACAAAACCTTTCCGTTATCGGTTCTTCTTATTTGAAATTTGTAAGTGCTACATAAACTCGCATTCTCTTCCCCCTTTTTTGCTTTTCTTTTCATTAAACGAATGGCCCGCTTTTCAAGCCAAAAAAGGTGAAATC
>NCKV01001225.1:0-11081 GCA_003675905.2 Leptotrombidium deliense
CTTGAGGATCCTTTTATGTGTAAGGATATATATAACATTTCCGGTTTCGGGATCTATTACTGGCAACCTATGGATTCTGTTGTGCACCAGGTTTTTTATGGCATCTAATAAACAAGCGTCCGGATCGATACTTATCAAAGGACGCGATTTTTCTTTCAAAATGTTTCTCCACGCTTCAAGTTTTTGTTCTTCCAGTTCATCAATTTTCGAAAGCGAAGATTTATAATAAGTCGTTAAAATATTTATGAAATCGGTAATTGTGAGCATAGTTACGAATTGCTTGTTACAACAGTCCCAGAGAGGAGCGGCTCTGACGCCATTACTGACCAGAGCGAAAAATGCTTTTTTAACCAAAAGTTGCGTGTCAAAAACCACCAATTTGGCACTAATTGGAATTAAATCGTAGCAACGATAAAATTTAAAAAACTTGACATAAATTAAATTTTCGTCTTCTCCCAACTCTTCGAAATCGAGTCTATCACAGATAGGATCATTGCTACCAAACTGACTACCACTCCTGGAGTTGCTGGAGTCTCGAGAGAAGTAAACGTTATTAGGTATGGCATCCAAACCATCGACAGATCTTTGATTAGCAACGTTAGCTCTTTTTCTCGCTTCAGGATCCATGGAATGACGTCTTAACAAAGCACCCATTTTCGACGTAAGCGAATTCTTGTAGTCTGGTAAATCTCGCGGTGAAACGAGCACCGAATATGGCGGTGGCGTGGACAGTGTTCGAGATGCAGGTACCGATGATGACAGCGGTGTTGTTGGTGTAGTAGGACCGCTACCATGTCTTTTTCTCAATGCAAGTTTCGCGAACCCTTTTTGCAAAGTCGAGCTTCGAAACGGTATCACTGGTGATTTCGGCAATAAAGTAGAAGGATGTGCAGGTTTGCTTGTGCTGCTGCTGGCGCTGCTGCCTTGAGAGACATCCAAACCGACCACAGCACCTGAACGCGGCAAAGTGTTTGCTCGACGCGTTCTTATTCCCGAGGTTATCATTGAAACCGTCGGATTGGCACCCATAGAAGAGGCTTTTAAATGAGTTCTTTGTTTACTCGAAACGTTACTGGCGTTACCGTCACAGGCCATCGCTGCTGATCACACAATCTACTTCTTACGTACTGACATCAGTTTACTTTGATCCTTGAAAACGCGCACAGCATCCATTTGCACACAAACATAACACACGTTCACTGCGCACTGCGCATTCAACCAATAACGCAATATTCGTTTACTTTAGGAGACCAACTTCTTCAATGTCACCAGCGAACTCATCGCTCATATCTTGCCTGTTGCCGACTTAATTAACAAGTGACCTTTGGTAAATAAACATATGTTGCTGTTTCATAGTGAGCTTCATACTCTTTCTACGTAAGCTGCTTACATCCTGCCAATTATTTCTCTCAAATATGTGTTTTTCTCATCGCGCAACTTGCGCGTTGAATGTTCCTCAAAAATCAGTCTTCTTTGATTGTCAATTTATTTTCGTCTTTTCCTCGTTTCGTTTTTAATTTAAAGTTGAAGTTAAAGGTTAAATAAGTGTAGAAAAAAGTGTTCGAACTGCAGTGTAATGAAGGTGAACATCGCGCTTGACTGTATAACTCAACTTCTCAATTGCAGCATAAAACGTCAGCAATTGCTATATCTCTCTTTCAACTTTTTTGTTCATTTAAGACCTTGTAATGTGTGGAACATGACTTCAGCAATTTTTATCGAAACCAGGTCTGAAATTAATTTATTATCCTTTCCAATCGCTTCAATTTCAAGATCTATATGCAAATAAATTATTTAGTTGTTGTTGTTCGACGAATTTGACTCATTTGCTTTTGATTTAATCTGATAATATCGCAACATTCGTTTAACTAAAAGTCCAAATTCTTCCATGTCACTTGCGAAGTCATCATTCATTGCTTTCGAGTGACTAACATGATAAGAGTTAATTTCTGGTAAATAAACACGAAGATATTGAGAGTCAACCTTTAACAAAAGTTGTTAAATAATTAATTAATTATATAAACTTGCTTTGCATACCAATGATGAGACGAATACATTATTGAAATCAATTCCACCCAAAGCGTATCCAGAAGCGTGGATATCTTTAATTTGATCGCTAAGCGAACAACTAATTTGCAGTAAATGTCTCGCTTCCAATTCCTCTGAATCGCGTAAATACTGCATCAATGGAGTGTATCCATGCGGTGCTTTTAAGGTTTTAGTTGGAATACTCAACAGCGGTGAATGTTTGTAACTAGAATTGCTGTTGCTTTTCTTTACTTTCAAAGGTGACAATGACAGTGTTGTCGGTCTTTGAGGTTTAACCATTGAGGCGAACTTGAAGTGCGCCAATGTGTATAAAATTGGATCAGTCGCTGAATTGAGCGGAAGAATAAAAACAGCTGTCCACGAGTAGACAGAAGCTGCCAGTGGATAACCAGCGATCGCAACTAAACCCATTATAATAATTGGACACCAGCAGAGAAAATTAGACATGACAATTAAGGCCATTTGACGTCCAACTTGTCTTTCGCGAACTTGTCGCGCCATAATTCGTTTGATTCGTTTTCTCGAATCAGTTATTGATTTGTACATAAAACAATTGCAAAATAAAATAATGAGGAAAGCGAGTAAATTAATGCCAATAAATATAGCGACTGAGTATTCCCATCCAGCGTGATTATCCGTTGTGATGTGCAATGGAAGACATACCGCTGATCTGCCGTAGAACTCATCTCTGAAATATGGACGAATTATTAACGGCATTACACCGAGTGCGAATGCAGTTATCCACGAACAGAATATAAGTTTATGAGTAAAGCTTAAAGTGAATTTTAACTTTGAAAATGGAAAACAAATGCAAATTAAACGATCGATTGATATGGACACCAGTGTGAAAACTGACGCTTCGCTTGCAATCGTCGACAAGAATCCGCAGAACTTGCAAAGTACACTACTTCTCCATTCATCTGATACTTCGATGTAACGTCCTCTGTAATTAGCATCAACACACGCAATAATTATTAAATAAATTCCCATTAATAAGTCAGAGCAGCCCAATGATAAAATAAGTCTCGAACTAACTCGATTTAAAGTTGCATCAGACACCATTCGAGCACATCTCCAGACAATAACAAAACTGTTGCAAATGATTGCTGTCATTCCGAGAATCCACAGGAAACAACGTTGCACTGGTGAGGATAACAAATCTTCACAATCTGATATTTGATCGGCTGGTGGCCAACAGACATCTTTTGGCACTGTCGACGAAACCAGACAACAAAATTTGAACGAATCAGTCAATAAATTTTGTAAATTGTATAATTGTTTGAAACTTTCTTTTCCAACGTATTTAAGATCGTTGTTTTGGATATCCAACACCAACAACATTTCTAATCCAACAAATGCTTCAGTTTCAATCTCTTGAAGATGATTTTCACTCAAATGCAACGTTTCCAATGAACTCATACCGAAGAATGTCATCTTTGATAATTTTGTCATATTTGTGTTTGTTATGTTTAAATTACGAAGCGATGTCATGTTATTGAACGCATTTGCTTCAATAACTTGCAAACTTGGATTGTGATCCAATAAAAGTGTTCTCACGTTTTGCAGTCCATTGAAAGCGAGTGAGCGAATAATTTTAATTTTATTGTATCGCAGGTCCAGTGTGTAAAGATTATGTAAGTTTGAGAATTTGTTTGCAATGAGTATTTCAATTGAATTTGACTGTAAAATCAGTTCGCCCAAATAGAAGAATTCATTGAAATCAACATGTTTCAAATCTGGACCTAAATGATTGTAACTCAGGTCTAATTTACGCACATTATTTGGAAGATTCGTTGGAAGTGATGTCAACCGTCTGTTTTGACATGAAAAGTAAAGTCCGACACAATCGCAACCCTCAGGACAGGTTACATCGCAAAACCATTCGTCGTCTCCAAGTTGACAATTTCTCCTGTTGTCACAAAGTTGTCTCAAAAGAATGCAACTTGTAGAATTAAGACATCGATATCGTCCTGGACACGTGTGCTTTCCACAATGCACTTCGTCGGCACCGCCAACGCAGTCATATTTTCCGTCACAAAGGTAACTCGGAGGAATGCAATAAGAATCCGGACATTTCACGTAACCTGAATGACATTTGTACTTTTCGCAGCCTCTCAAATGTGTAACATCTCTGCAACCAATTTGATATCCGTATTCATCTGTTTCATAAATGCAACGGTATTTCGAATCGATTATATGTCCTGATTGACAAGTAAATTTCGATCCAGAAGGTGTACTGTTCAACAATGTTTCCCAACTTTGATATTCTTGAAAAGGTCTGTTTGTAATATTGCACCATGATGACCTTTCGTCTTCGATTAACTTTCCCGGACAGTCTCTGTGTTTGTCGCAAACAGCGTATTTCGGAATGCAAGTACCAACGTAACATTGGAACGTCTTTTCTTTATTGCAGTATCTGCCTGAAGTGCAAGATAATCCCTCATCACTTTTATCTTCACAATCCGCAAGTAAATCACAACGTTTCTCAGCAGGAATGCACTGTCCGTTCAAGCATTCGTATTCATTACGATTACACTGTCTTATTTCGCATCGTTTCTCATCGCTGTTGTCTCCGCAGTCATTGTAAAAGTCGCAAAATGAATCAATTGACACGCAAGCACCATTGTCACATTGAAACTGGTGTTTCATGCACTTTTTGCTGGCTCTGTCAGGACAACCGTTTTCGTCAGAACCGTCTCTGCAGTGCACATCGCCAGCACATCGTTCGATAATTGATATCACTTCCGAATTGTTGCAAATAAAATATCTTTCTTTGACAGCTAATCTTCGAATTATTTCTTTATCAGGAACAACGACATCGTCAAACATTGGTTCTCTAGGGACCAATGACATTGAGTGCAACCATGCATCCATTTTGCAAATATAGCTACTGATTATATCTGTTGGTAATAAAAATGATACATTATTCGGATTACTTCCGTGCTCTCCCATCGAGCAGTATATGTCGTGCCAATTAGCTGTTGAATAAATTGAGTTCAAAAAAATTATTGTGCAATCTTCATTTGTTCCTCCATCTGGTTGCGCATCTTTTGCGAGAAAATTGCCATATGGCGCCCAATCGGTGTAACTCATTGGATTATTGTCAACCCAGCGAAAGCTTCCTTCTTTATGCACATCACGTAATCCAATGTAAAAAGCTGTGAACGGAGGAACTTTCCAAACGTTCACTAAAAAGTGGTGCAATGCTTTCATTTCATCTTCATCTAAAATGCTAACTAAATGTCCATCGAGACCTGCACTCATGTGTTGACAGCGCGCTTCTGCTTCGTACCATTGCAATGGTTCATCGAATTGAACTTTATAACAACTTCTCTTATAAAATGTCCAACCTTCGGGACACGCTTTTCTCGGAGGCTTCAGATACTTTTGCAATTTATTTGGTAATTTATACTGATGTACTGTGTACGTGAACAGAAATCCACGACCTATTTGATTTTCGGAGTCAGTGTTAAAGTCAATCTGTAATTGATTCCAGGAGGAGATGATTTGTTTCGGAGGTTTGCGCGAATTGCAATATTTTCCAATCATTCTGTCTCTGCTCGCATCGATTATAATTACGTGGTCAAACATACACTTATCTTCGTTGTTCGGAGTTTGTACATCGAAATCAACGACTGTTAGGTTGATGTAGTGATGTGAAGGCGCTGTAATCAGCCATCGGCCTCTGTAATTATTGCTGTAATTGAGTGGGTAATTTATCGAAGAGATACTTGCAACGAAGCAACGCTCAGAAAGAAAACAATTCGTATTTTTCACAGAAATGTTATGAAAATCAATGAGATCATTGCGAGAATGCAAAAAAGTGCCTAAAAACACAAAATAGTGAACAAAACGCTTTTTCTCATTTTTTGGATATCAAACCTTTACAAAGAAAAATAAATTGGAAAAATGATTGAAGGAAACTAAAAACGATGAACGCATATTTCATATTTGACGTCGAGTTTTGTGACCAGAAAATTGCAGATCGCTGCTCGCTGCGAAGAGTACAATCAAACTCTCGAACGCAGCAAAAAGATAATCACTAAGTTGACGAACATACACGTATTTCGTTAACCTCCGTTTGATTTACGGTTCAAGTGTTTAGAGTACTTTAACGAACTTCTCTTAAAACGTGGAAATAAATGTATTTCTTTGATCTTCGAAAAAATAACAAAACTGCGAACTTCGCTAAAAAAGGCCATTTAAAGTGTGCAGCACACAACAACATTTCGACTTTAGATACTAGAGATTTGTTTTCCCGGTCAATGATTAGATAAATTGTAAACTATTAAACTATTTCACTGTTTTTTACAAGGAAATACACTAAAATCAATGAGTTTGCTGAAAAATGAGTGTTTACTTTATTCTCACTCTTTGCGATATACAAGTATAAGATGTACTTGTATAAGATTGCAAGTCAGCGATGTTTATTTGTCACGAGCAGAAAGTGATGTGCACGTGTTGTGCCACTCTCGTGCATAACAATTGTTCGCAGATAATTCGATACGAAAATGGAACGAAAGAATAATTGGCATATTTTAATCATTATCACATTGAGTATATTACTCAATTCGCAATCAATAAAGAGTGACGAAGAAATAACTGGTCGAAGTCGCAGGGACCATGAAGAGCAGTTCGAAGAATTCGAAAACTTGACGCATAGCTGTAGAAACCAGACACTGAAAACTATGTTCTGTGCCGGTGTCAGTGTAAACAGCAATGAGACAACACTAACCGAGAAGTGTTTACATTCCGACAGAAACTGTCGACTTTTATTTACAGTAAATGTTCAGAAAAGCACAGTTGGACTTTGGAAGCCAACTTTTGTGATCACATTTTTGTTACGACGACAGCGGTCGCAAAGCTCCAAATACATTTCAGTTATATTCATTCCAAACAGTGGCAAAAGATTTGAAGTTTTATGTTACGACGATTCAATGAGAATTGCAAGACTGAAGCTTGCAATAACTGAACACGAAAACAGAACAGTCACGTCGACAAATAAAACACAAAGTTTTGTTACGTTATCCACTGAAGACACACTTTACTTGCGAATGTTCTTAACAGACACAGTAAACATTTTCAACGATGATTTCGATGTTCTAAAAAACGATTATTCGTTGAAAGTAACATCTGGAAATTGTGCTGGTGAGTGCCACTCAAAGGTTGGCGATGAAATCGATGCCACTTTACCGCAAACAACCAGAATGTTACTGTCCAATCCAATATACCGGTACACAGGATGTAATCAACACAACGATAACCTGCGCTGCTTTGGACTCGACACGTCTAAGTCAATAAATGTTGAAACATGTCTGCACAACGCAACCTGCAACGCTTTACTCGTGTTACGAGGAATTGAAGAGGAAGATCAGATTTCAATCTTCACAAGACGATCGATGACCGAGAACAGTAATGGCTACATTGCCGTTGGCTTTTCAGAGACACCTCAAATGGGTGACACGTTTGTGTTCGACTGTCTTCAAGACCTCACGTCGTCGACAAATTACAGTTACAATGAAAAATATAACAACATTCTTGTAAACACACACATTGCAGCGAAAACATCATCAAGATTCGAAGAAGGCTTTTTAGAATGCAATTGGTTGCTAAAAATTGAAGCAATAAATATAACAATCAACAGTAAGACAACGTTTCATTTTAATGTAATGGCTGTTACATATCACGTTCTCATGGCAATCGGGCAGTTGACAAAAAATCACAAAGACATGCAAGGAGCGAATAATAAAGACAAGCATACATCCAGAATAGCATTTCGTAAAACATGGATTCCAGGAAACAAAGATATTTGGAACATAACTGAGGAGGAATTGCTGGCACGAACGACATTCAGTCGACTTAAAACAACTCGCAGGAAGAAATCAGGTCGAATTGTCGTCTATGCAATAACAGCTGCGATGACTATAATGCTTGGAGCTTGCTTCGCATGTGTTGGTTATAAGAGAGGTCCGAGAGGCGATGCGGTGATCACACGCGAAGAACAAGACGAAAGTTTCCAAAGAGTTCAGCGAAACGATGCGTTGTTTAGAAAGTTTCAACGAAAAAAGGAATCTAAAGAAAGACAGAGGATTGACAAATTAATGAGAGCTAATAAAGATAATGCTTTAAAAACAATGCCAAGTTTACTGGTTGCACCATCCAAATATGATCCTGCTCCTTCAAAAGAAACGATATCTAACTATCCAAGTACACTGAATGTAAAATCAACTGTAAGTGAACAAAAGTCACTTGAAGTTGGACGAAAAGAGTCAAGAATTGTAATTAAACCTGAAGCAATCACTTGGTTCACAGAGAAATTCAAGAAATTTGCAGATAATTCGTAACAGTTATAAAATAATAAACTTTATTTATATCTCATTGGACGTGCGTTTATAAACAAATTACTTCTAATTCACTCAGCAAATAAAATAAATAATTAAAACGCTGTTGATAATTGCATTGAAACACTCAAACACTATTTGCCTTTTTCACTTTCAATTGAATTGATTTCTCTTGCGAAACATTTGCAGAAAAATGTGTTTCCAAAAAAAGGAATCCATTGTAACAAACAAAGGAGCAACTGAATGGCGTCACGTTTGAATCAATGCTTGTGTAATATATTTAGAAAAGTTGAGCAGAAAAAAAAGAAAAAATCAATTTTAGTATGCTTTTCATTCGGCGATCTGTTGCATCGCATTTCGCGTTTTTTATTCACTGCTTTTTCGTGTGCAAAAGTGTCCAATAAAGATTATTGGATGAACAAGAAACAGATGCTTCTGCTTCATTATTAAAGCGTTACTGTTTTGCATAAGCATTAATATATATACTACATTGCATTAGTATGGTAATATATGTTGGCTAAATACATTGCAAATCTATGTCTAGTATTTGCTGAATTAGGTAAACAACTCTCGTAAGTCATAAGCCATGTTTTTCGTATTCTATTTCTTTTTATATTTCATTGATTTAAAACAGAAAATAAAAAAGTTAAAATTAAAATAAAAGATAAAGTAAAAACAATTTATTTGAGCACCGCAAATGCAACTCTCGTGTTTCATTTATAATTCAAGTTCGCATGAGTTTCAATGCGAGTGAATTTCGTGTAAATCACTGTTAATCTTGTAAACACAAGAAAAAAAGGAAAATCGAAAGTATTAAATTACAGCGACAACTGCACTCGCACTGTAACTGTATTTCAGAGACTAAATAATTACAACTACTGCAACTGCATTGCATATAATTTCTCGAAGCATTATTTCTAATCTTTTTCTTTTTTAATTAACAGATTAACGATTAAAGCAAAAGGTCTTATTTTCAATTATTTGCTAATTCCAAACGAGCGTTGAACAGATTAATGTGCACTTTTCGTCGAAATAATAACATCGCAAACGTCAGTGGTGTAAATGGGAATAAATTTTCAATGATCATAAAGCATGCTTTACCTTCTAGACAAGTGTAGTCGCGTTTTGTCGAAAGTTGTATATTAAAGTTGCAACAGACTGTGCGTTCAAATATCCTTTCAGTTGGAAAAGTGTTGCAAATAATTAATGTTTGTCTGAATTTTTCAATTGCAGCTGAACAAGTGACTCTATTTACTTGAAATGGTAAAGTTAGTGAGTTTAAGCGAAACTGTTTCATATTAAATTGTGTTTCACAGCAATTACAAAATTACTCGCGAAGTGTTAATTCAAAAATGTCGCAACATGTTATTGAAAAAAATTGAAGGAAATATTTTTTGACAACATTATTAAATCGAAATTGCGTGTGTGTTGAAATGAGCAGCTGTTGATATGTTGTGATCCAATTTAACGGTCGTTGTTTTTGAAAGACTGTAGAGATTTTCGATTTGAAATGAATTTGTGTGCAGAATTTTGAGAACTTTTTAATTCACCGTTCACAGCGATGATGAGATTAATATCGATCGTCATGAAACGTGACTGTTATTAAATAGTGTACTGCACACACACACAGTGGTTCTTGTGCGTTATTATTGTTCGACTGTTCACTCGAAGTGACTGAAAATGTCTATGTGTGCTTCGACACTGTGTACAGTGTACACACGCTGTTAATTTTGTTACTCAATTATCAATGCGTTCTTAGTAATTTTGTGCGTTCGTTTTCTCAGCAAACCTAATTTATTTTTAACGCTTCGTAAACCGTTGTTTCACTATTTTTTATTATTTTATCGCTTTTCTTGCTCATTGCAAACACACACACTTTTATAATGCATCACATTTAATGGACAATTTTCGCAGACAGTTTAACAAATAACACAAACATTGTGTGTTCTTTAAATTCAATTTCGATATTTGTTCGAAATGTTCGAATGCTTTGTTTTTAAAATAATAGTCTCGCATTCGACCAGACATGGTCTGAATTTAGTACGAATGTTTATATCGCAAATAAACAGTGAATATAGACACTTATATAATAGTAATACAAATAGTGAGTCCATTATTTCGAGTAATGTGAAACAATTACTGTCACCAAATATGAGTGATTGTGTTTCAGTAACATAGTGATTAATTGACTGTGATGCATATTTTAATACTTAAACGTATTTCATTGCGTCTAGTTTTCTCTTTGCAAAACAATGGAAACAAAACTCGCATTCATTTCATTCAAGATTCATTCGAATTAAGAATAAGTTTAAATGTATGTTATTCCACGAAATTCGCAATTATTATTACATTATAATATATATAACTGTATTCATTTTATTATTATATAACATTTAAATGTTTTATTTATACATGAACTTATATGAAAAGCGTAAATAATAAAATATAAATCAATATTTAGAGTTAAAATAGAATGCTTCATCTTACTACACTTCTGTCATCACATTTAATCATTTGTTGCACATCAAGTGTACTTGTGTGACACTTGAGAAACAAATTTGTTAAATTAAAAAAGCAATAAAATGAGACGAGAAAAAATAAGTAAAAATGAATATGTCTCTCAAGAACTCAGATTAATTCGTTAATTTTTATGAAAAACGTAATTATTGCAAAAAGTTGTTTGTATAAAAC
>NCKV01001226.1:0-11078 GCA_003675905.2 Leptotrombidium deliense
GTATTGTTAAATGGGATGGGCGACTCTAAGTCTCCCTCGGTAATTTCTTCTGTATTAACACAGCCCGCATTTGACGTCTCTGAATCACAAACTTCCATTTTAAAATCTTTTGATTCATCTCTCAACTGTTCAATTAAATCACGCAAGTGTTGACGTTTCGTGTCTATTACTGAAAGTGGAAACCATTCTTCAAGTTTGACACTCGCAAGATTGTTTAGCACAAAATTTGGATCCTTCAGAAACTGTTCAACATATTGAAGAACAAAAAGGCCACAGTCAGTCGTGTTCGTTTGATAAGGCACTCTTGGGTAATGGTCAGGAAGAGCAGCCTTCGAAAATGTTAATTGAGTTCCTTTTTTCTTTTGCCACTCCATACTGAGAAAATGACGAATTGGTTCACTTAAACGAGGTCTCTCTCTTGCAATTCCTAAGGAATCCATGTATATGATGCAAGGACTAAAGTAACAAGTGACCATTAAAATAGTTAAAAAAAAAAAAAAAATACTCACTTATGTTCTCTTTTACATGTTTGCCGCCATCCTGACTTGGAGCCTTCAGAAACAAGTTTCGGGTAACACACAATCGCCAGAAACCAGTGATAATTTTTATTCATGGGAATAATGAGGAAATCTTTTTCAAAAATGTCGACACACTTCGTCCAGTTTTTAACTCTGTCGTAGACTCTTTCCGCTACACTTCTCGACATATCCTCACTTTTTCTTGATTTCGACAGTTTCCCATAAAAAAAGGTATTGAAAATGTAAATCTTTGATGCAATTGACTCGTCGGTTAAGTTTTTTTGAATATATTTCAAATAAAACCCCAGAATACTATCGTTTAGGAACTGCTCTTCTTGCAAGCAATTCATGTCATAGTCTGATATTGTTATAGAATCAACCTCATCTGGAGGATAATTCAAAATTATTTCGTTTGCGAAACTCGGGCTTTCGCTTTCAGCGTCACACGAGTCATCAAGCTCAATAACAGTGTTCACTTTCATCTGCTTTGTTTTTGGTGAACTGAAACGTGGCACTTTGCGCTTTACTATAGGAGAGGCGTCAGCAATTTCTTCACTCTCTTTTGAATGTTTCAACTTGTCTATTTCTCTTTCAGCTTGTAAAATTAAAGTATGCACATCAGTAAACGTCTTTTTTTGGTGAAAACTATTTTCTTTTTCAATTATTTTTTCAATAGATTTCCAAATTTTCAATGGCAATGATTCAAGCACAACAATTATATAGCGAGCTTTTCCACCTGAATTAAAATCGTTAGTCACAACAGAACTTGTTTATTACATTTTACCTTCTTCTTCAGGTGAATAAAAATGTCCATTTTTATCTTGGTTTAACTTTATTCCTTCTCTAATTTTGGTTGTTGAAGTTGGATCAGTGCGCAATAATAGACTTATTTCAATATTAGAGATACAGGATGATATTTCAATGAGTTCGGAAATAGGAATCGTGATATGGAGCTTATATTTTGTGTCCATGTTCATGGGCACATTTAAAAATTTGAAGAACTCCTGTGACACTTGAAGTCCTTTGATAGAACAACCATAAGTTCCAAAATAAACTTTTTTTACGTTCAGCGTTTCAGACAACTGACTCGGATTTTCTTCGCTTTGTTCATTACCAACACATTCAATTACTTCGCCAACCGAAGCACCGTCACCAAGCACAATAACGGGAGATTTATTTTCATTAGCAACCAATTTAATACCACGAATATCATCATCCCCATCGATGTCTATACAGTCTGCATTAGAACGAGATTTGCCATAGAACGACGAAGATTTCATCGACGAAATGTGCTTACAATTTGTACACCTACTGCGTTCATTAGTTAAAATGTTATCGCATAATTTACATCGAATTGGGATAATTCTCCTATTGTTATTTAAAGGTATATATTGAGTTTTAGAATGAGCACTAAACGAAAATTTTGGAGTTGAATTGAGGTTAACGTGAGAAAGGTTGGTTATTTTTTGCGACGTCACGAATACATCAGTGCTTTTCTTCTCTCTTTTGGACGTAAAAAATCGGTACGGCATTTTCGCCATTGAACAGATAGAATTAAATGTTTGACGTAAACGGTGAGAAATTGAATCTTTTACATGCGATGGCTCCGCATTTGGTGAATCACATTCAAGCGGTATCAATTCTTCAGTGACTTCGCAACCAGATGACTCATCGCTGTCACTCAATCTTCTTTTCTTCCCATAACTCATAAGCGCAACATCAATAATTTAAATAAATTTACACAAGATGAGATTAAACCCCAATTAACACAACTCTACAATTTATGAGACATCTGCTGTGCAAGGGTGCGTATTCTCGTTGCAATCGTCTAAACAGCGAGCACATGACTCAATTGGTCGCTGAGCAGTGTTTCCATTAATGGAAACTTTTAATGAAAGCTTAGCGAAGAAATACGATTCGAAATCACGAAAATTGGGATTATTTCTTGGTGGTGCCTGTGCAACAACTGCGGTGTCAATTTTGTGTATCTGCTTTCCATTCGTAAGTCCAGCGTTTCGAAAAATTTGTCTTCCTTTCGTTCCTGCAACGAAACAGCAAGTCGATAACGTTTTTCGAGGACTGCGTTCGAGAAAAGGAAAATTGGTAGATTTGGGTTCTGGAGACGGAAGAATTGTAGTTGAAGCTGCGAAACGTGGCTTTCAGGCTACTGGTGTCGAATTAAACATATTTTTAGTTCTTTACTCAAAAATTACAGCGAGACTTAAAGGTGTCAATTCTCTTACTTCGTTTTGTCGTGAAAATTTGTGGAATTTAAATTTGGCCAAGTTTGACAATGTTGTCATTTTTGGAGTTTCTGAAATGATGCCATTGTTGGAACAGAAGTTTCAAAAAGAACTGTGCACCCAAAAAGAAACCATTGTTGTTGCTTGTCGCTTTCCTCTGTTGAACAAGAAACCAATTGAAATCGTCGGATCTGGAATAGACACAGTTTGGGTCTATAGTTTCAAATCTGGTTCTAATTAAAATGGAAGTAACGTGTGTCAATCAGTTAGATGAATGCATTAATTGGATGCTGTCGAATAACTATTCAAAAATTGCACTGCAGTTTCCTGAATCATTACTGAAGTTTTCGGTTTTCGTCGTCAAATATTTGAGAGACAAAACAGGTTCGCATTATGACTACTTTGTTGTTTATTCTGATACCTGTGGCGTTGATTATATGTCACCCTTACATCTCGGTGAAAATGTTGTGGAAGCAATTATTAGATTTGGAAACGTTTGTTTGGCTGCTGTACCAGAAACTGTTAATGAAATTCCAGTTCTATTTGTGTTAACACTGAGTGACTCTCATAATCTGTATGACTTTATTGAACAACAATTACAAGCAGTTGAAGACTTGACTAATTGTTTGGTGATGTATGAATTGCAGTACATTGATATTCTTCAAAAGTTGGTATCTAAAGAAATTATAAACATTGATAATGTTTGTAAGCTTAAATGTCATTCTAAGAACTGGCACTTTACCAGCAATGCCACACAGTTTATCACAAACGGTGAAAATAACTCATTCAGTTATGGTGAATATGTAATTGGTCGGAAATTGGAAGATTTTAAGAAAATTGTTTATATTGGTTCTCGGTTAAGTGTCTACTACCGTGTAAGCAACGTACCAATAATTCACTGTTTGAATCCAATAGAAAAGAAAACAAGCAACATTATTCCAAGCTCTGAACTTAGAAAGAGAGTCGCTTGCATTGAAAAAGTAAAATCAAATGATTGTCGAAAAGTTGGAATAATTTATACTAATTCTTATCCATCTCTAAACTTCGATTACTTAAAAAATGTATCGATGAAGGCTGGAAAAGAAGTTGTTTTCATATCTTTGGTACAGTCGACAGATGAATGCAAATTAGGCAATTTTAGTGATGTTGACGCATTCGTTATCGTGACTCAATGTTACTGTTCTTCAATAATTGAAAACATAAAATTTCATGTTCCAATTTTAAACGAACTTGAGTTTGAAATAAGCTGTGGGTTGCGTCGCAAATACGCAGGAGTTGAGTGGTATGATGAATTACAAAACGAAATTCTTGAAGAGCATCGAAAACAGATCGTCGAAGTGAACGAGTCGAATAAAAACACTTGGTTTGGACTCGAAATCGACAGCAAAGCGACTGCACCATCCATCGTTAAAGAAGGACAGTCAGGAATAGCAACTTATTACGAGAGTGAACCGCATTAATCAATAAACCTTATAAAAACAAATCACGAATTATAATAAAATAGACAAAGTGTTGTTACTCAAGAAAAGTTTATTGTATCAATTAATTCTTCTTCTTAGAGACACCGACAGTGCGTCCTCTACGACCGGTAGTCTTTGTGTGTTGACCGCGTACTCGAAGACCCCAATAATGACGCAAGCCACGATGAGCTCTAATCTTTTTCAAACGTTCCAAGTCTTCACGAAGCTTAGTTTCCAAAGGATTTGAAGTAACCTGACTGTGCTTACCATCTTTAATATCCTTCTGTCTGTTCAAAAACCAGTCCGGAATTTTGTATTGTCGTGGAATTGACATTATGGTAATCAACTTGTCGACCTCTTCGTCGGTCAACTCTCCAGCACGTTTATTCAGATCCACATCTGCTTTTTTGCAAACAATATTGGAAAATCTTCTTCCAACACCTTTGATGGCAGTTAAAGCAAACATTACTTTACGACGCCCGTCAATGTTGGTGTTCATAACACGCAAAATATGTTGAAACTTCTCAGGGATTACGAGAGACTAAAAAGAGACTTTTAAAACTATTCGAATAACATTAAAACCTACCATTTTCCACGTTAAAATATCGGTGCTTTCAAGTCGTGCACACAGCAACAGGAAAAGGAAACAGAAAAGGCTC
Organism: Leptotrombidium deliense; assembly: GCA_003675905.2. Taxonomy (NCBI): domain Eukaryota; kingdom Metazoa; phylum Arthropoda; class Arachnida; order Trombidiformes; family Trombiculidae; genus Leptotrombidium; species Leptotrombidium deliense. Next base: position 4,881 of record NCKV01001226.1, read on the forward strand.
GATATACAGAGGGCGCCTCTGTTTTTGTTGTGTTCACTGAGATCAAAATGAGGAAAGTTTTGAAACGAAATGTATTGTCGTCCGTCCGCCAATCCGTCTTAGAAGTTTTTTCTCGCGGTTTGCAAACAATGAAAGCATGGCAAATTAACCAGTTTGGTGAACAGTTAAGCTCAGTACTCTTTTTGAACGACGCTGCAAAGCGGCCGTCGATTCGCAAACCGGATGATGTTTTGGTTCGAGTCTCTGCTTCAAGTGTGAATCTTCTTGACGTTTACATGTGCAAAGGATACGGTCATAGTTTGATGCAATGTTTAAGTTTGCTGTCAGAGTTGAGATTCCCCAACGAAACGTTAGATCGTTTTCCATTGACGTTTGGACGCGACTTTTCCGGTGTTGTTATCGATAAAGGCGAATCGGTTACCAAATATAAAGTTGGTGATTGTGTTTGGGGTGTGTCTTCCGTTCATGAGCCGGGAACTCATTCGGAATATATTTGTGTTCCTCAGTTAAACGTAGGATAACTAATACGTGGTTCAAACTGACGAATTATCTCAATTAGATATCTGAGAAACCGGCGAACATTTCACACGTTGATGCTGCGTCGCTACCATTTGCTGCTTTAACTGCTTGGTCCGCAATTTGTACTTTTGGTGGACTGAACCGACATAACACGTTCGGGAAAAGAGTGCTTGTTCTGGGTGGAACTGGGGGAGTTGGAACTGTAGCAATTCAGTTATTGAAATCATGGGGAGCATTTGTGGTTACTACTTGCTCTTCAGACGCAATCGAGTGGATAACTCATGTAGCAAAGGTGGACGAATGTGTAGACTACAAGTCAAACTCGCTTTCAATATTTGAACGTTCTTTCGATTTGGTGTTAGATTTCGCGAAACGCGATCAAACAAATTCTCTTGACACTACAGTACTACGGACACTAAAGAAAAATTGTTTATACGTCACCTTAAATACACCGCTGGTAAGATGTTTTGATGAGGGAGGACTGATACTGGGCAGTGCTTCTGCCGCTGCAAAAGCCGTTGACAGCACTGCAAAAGGAATGCGTGAAGGTGTCGGTGTGCGTTGGGCTCATTTTTATCCAAATGCAGCAGCTTTACAGTCTTTGAAAGAAAAAATAGAGAAAGGAGAGTTGCACGCAGTTGTTGACAAAGTGTACAAGTTTGAACAGTTAGAACACGCTTACACAAAAGTGTACTCGGGGCACGCGAGAGGTAAAACAGTGATCCAAGTAAGCGAATGATACATTTGATTTAAGAGAAGCAACTCCAATCCGAAAATTTAAATACCAATTAAGTAAATAGAAGACATAATGAAAGTACTTCGTGTATAAGTTTAACAGTTCGATGAGTAAAACAAAGCAATGATTAAAATCGAATTTTGGTCGCATTCCAACTTAAAAGACTTACCAAAATTAGAGTAAAGGACTATCGTTTGGCGTAACGTTGTTTACGTTATTCGAGCTCTTTTTATTCGCCTTGGAAAGTGAAGCAACTTGTTTTTGTAACTGAGTGTTTCGTTCCTGCAGTTGACTGTACTTTTCGTTGTGGCTCTTTTGAGCATTCAGTAGCTTGTCTCTCCATTCGCGCTCCTCTCGTTTAATTTGTGACCTAAGCTCAGCTATCTGAAAAACAAAAACGTTATTTAAGCACTTAATGTTCAAGTTACGCTACTTTTTTATCTTTTTCCAGCAATTCTTGTTCTTTCTTTTGTAGTTGTTTCTGCAAATTTGCCATTTTTTCCTTAAGTTGCGTAACAGCAACGACGTGATCACTGCTGCTTGGGTCCATAAGTCCAGCATCGTTGACAGCGGTCGCCGTCGTTGTTGTCGGCAAAACTAGACTTCCATTCGATCCTTTTCCAATTTCTAATCTCGGTTTTTTGGGAACTGAGACAGCGCTGCCACTATTCGCCACTAAATTACTGGAGCTACTATTATGGTGGTGCCTGTGATGCGACCGGTGTTCACTTCTGTATTATCAGGGTCTATAAGTTAGACAACTGCAATTGCAATGCTTACTTTTGTCTATTGGAAGATCGATTGCTTTTATGAACCGATATCGAAGTATGCCTCATAGACGTATCATTCTGCTTCGCTTTGGCCAACGCACGTTTGTAAGAAAGTGTACACAACCAACACAAAAGCTTCCCATCAACTTTTTTGCGGCTTTCGGGATCTTTGCGGTCGAAAGCACACCTCTGTTTGCACTGTTCACAAGGCAACGGTGGTCCATATCTCTTCTCAGAATTGGTACACCTCTGACACTTATTCCCAATGAATGCTGCAATTATATTACAGTACTCGCAGGCGGAAGGCTGTCAGAATTGGGAATAGAATTGTAGATTACATATGCTATACTTACTTTTCCATATAATTTAACATTTTGTTCACATTTCTTGCAAATTGTGTTTAAATTTGATTTACTTTCCTGTTGAAATTCGGTGCGACAATATGTGCATTTTACTATTTGGAAAGCTCCACGACAGTTCTACACAGATAAAATGAACGTTAAGTGTATGTGATGACACGTCGTTCGCATACTTTACACAACTGTTGTCCCTGCGACAGTTCCTCAAATGGATGTCTGCTATTGCAAAGAGTGCACGCGAACAGCGCAACACTTGCAGAAGCTTGCGACATCACTTTTCAAAAGGTGTATACAATAAAACGATGATTGGGGCAATAGTTCGCAGACACATGGAACTGTAGTCGTGAAAATCGGCGACCAGTGACCGCAATTCACCGCAATTCAATCACAATGCGTTTTGTGCCTGTGATACAAGTGCGCACTCTCCGTGTCTGATGCTGTTTGTTGTCGCGGCTGTGAATTCGCATTACGCTCAACTCACTCTCCGCATCACTTTAACCGTTCGCGTCAACTACTCGAAATACTTATTTTGTCACGAGTTTCGCACCCTATTGCATTGTAAACAAAAAGCCACTTCGAATAAAATGTATTTATTTCGATAAATATGTCATAAAATAGCCATTCCCTTCTTGGACACACCGCCAACATTAATAAAATATATACCAATAAACATAACGTTTGCTTCTATGATTTGAGTTTCTTTTTGCTGTAACGATTTACAACATATTTGAATTTCAATAACACAGCAAAAACGACTCAACTATACGTCTAACGCAGACAGGTCAACAGACACCTGCTTTGGAATGATAAGACCGGGCTACTTCATCATAGTCGGTCAATTCATTGTCTCAAGAGAGACATGTCAGCTTAACTCATACTCAATCACAACAATCACAAATGCTAAGTAATCCCTCCCCAAAGTAAATATTCAAAAAATAAAGAACAGGCGGCTACAATATCGTGTCCAAAGAAGGTTTGCAGTAGTTCTCAACTGGGAGCCTTTGCGAAAAGCCCATAAGTCAAATCATAGTTTTTGAAATGACAGATTTGCAATTCTTTGCTCGAGTAGCCATAAAAAGTTAAGTTTCGGTAGTCCTGAAGGCTTTCCGACGCAATTGAATTCTGACCGAAAATAAGTTTAAATTTCTAATTAATAACTGTGCACCTACCTCATTCGCAAATATCGTCATCATGAATTTGCCTGGCTTGAAAATTTTCAACAGCCGCATAACTAAATCATGGTAACCATCTTGAGGAAAGTTTGTTTCAAAACTGACATAGGAGCAGTGAGCTTCCGGTGTAACATGAATAGTCATATAATAGCCCTATAAAAGAAAAATCTAAAACCAGATCTAAAAAATTATCACTTACTCCCTTCATAATTCCATTCATTGAATATCCACAAGGTTTGAACAGATAATCATCAATGGTCACATTTGACAGGATCTTGTCAATTCCCGATTTAACAGTTGCTTCTTTTGCTGTCGCACATACTTCACGTGTAAAGATTTTCATTACTTTTGGATCCAAGTTTTGCATTATCAACTCCAACGTTTGGTCGGGTGTCTCAATCAGTTTTGCAGGCATTATAGGATTGAGAGTAAACAAATACCAACAATCACGGTTAACTCTTCCCATACAATAAGCGGCTCCTTCTAAAGAGATATTAGTATCCTGCAAGTGCTAAACAACCGAACCTTCGAAAAAGTTTTCGAGAACCTCAACCTCGTCCTCGAAAGCGGAATGTGGCTTATCCTGCAGTTGTGGTCGAATAAAATTCTTACGAGAATAAAAGACGTCCTAAAATTGCGTAAGAAAATTGTTTTTAAAGGCATATGATTTACCAAAACTTCGTCGAAACCACCGATTTCCTTAGCAACATACAAGAGAGGCTCTATGCATCGAAGCAATGTAGTCGATCCACAGGTCTTCAGTATGAAACGATTCTTCGAGATGAACATACTACTTTCACTAATTGGGATAAATCAAAGTAAAAGTTACATTCACTGACAGCGTGCAGAGAAGAAAGAAAAGTGGCGGCCAGACGCCGTAGAGTCTGTAAAAGACTGAACACTTGATGTACAATGCAAGCAACAGCCCCAACACTCTACGTGCCAGCAAAAAATGATTACGTCCCTCACAGAAGTGACAATTTACATAAGTTTAAACTCAGTGTGAAACTGGCTTTAAAACTATGGGGACGACAACTTTTAAATGCACAACTCATCATCTTTCAAATTGTAAATTTACAAAAACTGATTTCCAGCAAAAGGCTGAAAAAAGCCAGGGAAACAACACAGTTGCGGAAATCAGGTGAAGTCTCCCCAAGTTTGTTGTGACTAGAAATATACTATAATCTGAACACAATACCCACGGTATTTGACTCAATCGGCGCATGAATCGACAAATCTGATGAGAGGAGCCTTCGAGCCGAATCTGCACTTGCTGCAGATGATAAAAAATGTTACAATAAGATTTTTAAACGAGCTGCTGCTGCTGCGTTCTTTTCTTGCAGAAGTATTCTCAGTTGTTGAACCCAATACAAGTCTACTCTGGGTCCCGCTACGAAAACTGCCCTCTTCAACTGCTCAACCAAGTTCCGCTGATTGTGTTGGGTTACAACCAACCAAGGCATCACCACTGCCTTTAGCACATTCTTACCCGTCCGCAACAACACATTTGCTTATCAGCATTAAAACAACAGCGGTATTTGTAAACAAAGTTTGTTACTAACCTCAAGACATATGCATCTATAGAATCATTTTTCTTGAAGCTAATTATTTCGCATTTAACCAACTCCAATATTGACTCCCAAGCAGATCTGTTTAAATTAAACATCCGTTAAACCACGTAGTTCTAGAATCGTCACAGTTACGTCAAACATGGTGATTAATATGAATAATATGAATAAGCTTTACGTTGCTTGTTTTTGCATCGAAACGAAAGTAGAATCGTTTCTAATATGGCTTACATTATATCAGTAACACTCGTTATCAGAAAATAATCGAATGCTTCTTTCTTTGAATATACCTCGGAATTTTGCGGAGATCGCATTCGCGATATGAGTCTTCATTTCCAAACCAAACTTCGAGAAGCTTTTCCGTGCCTTCGAAAAATTCACACGAAACATCCATTTGTTACCAGTCCAGCGACAAAAAACGAATGAGAAATGCGGTCAAATTGTTAAACAAAAGCAGATAAATTTGTAGATAGCGAATCACTGCAATGACTTTCAACTCTTCGCCGAAAATGAGGAACGTTTCCAAGTTCGAGTTGTCTCAAATTGCGATATTCAATCACGTCACTGGACCTCAAGTCTGAGAATGCGTTATTTGACACTGAATAACTCGCTCACACACACAGTGCTGCACTCTCTTACATTTAAATATGACAGCTATGGAGTAATTTGACAATGCATTGAGCCTTAGAACTCTTCATTGACTTATTGAAAAAGTTGGAAAACATGTAAAGTTTCTTGACTTATTCGAATAAATTACTTAAAATTTTAGTTACTAATTTAGATAAACATAACTGCAAACACAGAAGAATCGAAAAGCAAATCAATTACATAACAATGAACTAATAAAACATAATCAATACTAACAGTAAACTATTAAAAAATATCAATCAGAGCCTCATTCAGTACTAACATAACTAAACATATTTTTTGTTATATATATTGTTTATATATTCAAATTAGCAAAAAAGTGCTACTGTTTCACTCTGCAATGCAAAGAACACATCTGTTTCTTAAGTTTCGAGTTCTACTCAAACTTTAAACTTCTCACTGTTTCTAAACTTAAAAAGCTCATTT
>NCKV01001227.1:0-11061 GCA_003675905.2 Leptotrombidium deliense
AATAAAAGAGAAAAGAGAGAAGAGAAGAGAGAGAGCAATGAATGCTGTCACAGCGAGTGAAGCGACGAGATTAACGTTACTCAAACATTATTTTAAATGACCACCTCTCTTCGATTAATCCTCTGTGTAAATATTTGTCGCAAAATGGTTTATACGTTGTTTCGTTCGTTCGTTTTGCTTATCTACTGTATCATCTAAGCACAAAGACTGCAAGTGTACTCACTGTCTGTCGCACACAGCAGCATGAACACTTGTCGAATTTTCATGCATGCAACTTGTGTGTGCAAACAGTGTACTTCTTTGTTGCTTTAAATTACAATACATTTTTGCATACATTGCTTGTTCGCAAGGCGAACTGTTGTTAAAAGCGAACATTTTATACATTATCTTTATTGTACGCAATTTATACGAACATTTCTTTGAATAATTGCAACAAAGCGCATTCTTTGTTTTAAAACCGTAATTTCAGTTTGATTACCGAAAGTTTGCGCGCAACAATGAATAGTAGCACTAATTTAAAGTATTGTCTGTATTTTATTGCAAACAACTGTGAAATATTCATTAGAATAAACGTTATAGAAGAGATTGCCAAGAAAGTTATCTGCATTTCACTTTGCGTGAGATTGATGTTCGTTTTGAATGAGTATTTTGATATATATTCGCCAACGTTTTAAATAACAAATGTGTTGTGTTTGCAAATATTGCACTCGAATTGATTTAGTGGCTCATTGCAAATGATGCGCTATTCGCTCAATTCTCTTGAAAACACATTTTCAAGTGAAGCAAACTGCAAAACGCGTTCAAAGGCTAATCACGAAACCGAACATTTTTTAAGGCTGTTTAAATAGTTGTGCCTTTATATTATATTTCACATGCGAACTTATTTTTCATTCAAAATTTTGCGCAAAATTTTTCATTCGAATTGATTATAAATCGACGTGAAATGTGAACTCATTATTTTCATTTTCGCCTCTTTTCCAAGTCAAACAATTTTTGATGCTTTTTTTTAAAAAGCGACTAATAATTAATGGAAATTTTTGAAAGAGAAAATGAGACAAAAAACGATGAATTAACTTATTAGCGATTAGCCGGTTAATTATGTAATCACCATTTCGCTAGTAATCGCGATTCGCTGTTTGCTCTTCGCAAGTTACTTCATTTTGTCATTTTGTTAATTTTGCAAATGTTGTTGATTTGCAGTTTGTTCAAAGTGATAATCGACCAAATTGCTTGCCTTGTTTACGGTTCTAAGTTTGCCGAGAAAAGTTTGCCCACAAATTTAAACTTAAACTTAGACTTAAACTTTTTGAATAATGATTTCTGTTTTCGTTTCTCTCAAATCTCGAAAACCGATGAAAATTGAAGCATGAAAAGCGCTTGCATAAAATAAGAAATCATTTTTTGGCAAAATAGTCGCACGGCGCACCAGTGAACATGTCTTCGCAATAATTTGATTAATAATTCAATTTAATTAATAAATTATGTTTCCATCGACGAATGCGACGCTCGAACAGTTTTGATTCACTTGCTTTTAAATTCGAAGCGAAATTAATTGTTATTACTCGGCTATGAAAATCAATTTATATTTAATAGTCGATAGTTTTGATGACTCGCGATCTGTTTGAAACTCTGCTTTGCATGTCGAACAGACTCATTTTGCAAAAAGGCAGCAATTTTGGATGCTCAATACTCTTTGCACTTTGCAGAATAATAAAAATGGAGCTTCACTGCACTTGTTTTCGAGTGCAGCACAATATATTTATACTTGAAAAAGCAATCTTAAATTAGATCGCCATATTATAATGTGAATCGCATGCATCTCTCGTCTCAACGGTTTCTGCATCGCAATCACAAGAATCGCAAATCAATTTAAAGTGTTTCTTTGCACTACTAAATATGTACTCGTCAATCATATGCGAAAATTAAACGCAATACAAGCGATGCACAAACACACACACATCGGCGATGTTTTCATAATAATAACTCAAACACAAAACTGCTTTTCTTTTTTATCATTCACATTCGAAATGCATTTTAGTTTCGACGTGAATTTTGTAAGCAAATGTAAACCATTGTGCAATGGATGAAATGACGTTTGTGTTCACTTTTAATTCACACAGATTTACAGTTTCACTCGTATTTCACTCGAATTATTACTGCGAGGCTTTTCATTGCGAATCTTCTTTTCTTTGAAACGTTGAATACGAAAAACTCTTAGTTGCATAACTTTTCACATGCATTCTTTTGCTTTTGCTTGCTCTTCATCTTCTTCGACTCATTAACTAACGCATTCTTTGAAAAGCATCGTACTTTTCAAACAAAAACTGTTGATTAAAATATACATTCAAATGTTTTGCTATTTGTTCGCCAAAATTGACGTAAAAGCAAACATTCGAGAATTAATCTTCGCAACAGCGAAATAACAGAAAACAGAGTACAGTGAAAGTGAAGCCTAACATTTGCAGTGCATTCGTATTATGCATTGTGAACATTGCGATACGAAATTCGGTATTCAAAGGTTAACGATGTGAAGCATTCGAAAGTGAAATGTCGAGAGGAGAGGTTCACTGTGCAATTGCTAGTTACATTAATAGTTACGAATGCAATCGAAATACGAAATAATACATGGCATACACGCCGAAAACATGAAAAGATGCGAAACAGTTACAGAGACACACGAGCATCGCTTCAATTAATTTCGAGTGAAAACATCATTTTAATGATACATTTGAATGAAAAGGCGTTCTTCTTTCTTTTTTTAAACTTTTATTTTCAAATGAATGTTGCGACAACGTTTTTTGGGGAACAACATTTCAAGCTGAAGTGAAGAACATTTCATCTGTGTTTGCAAAAATTCTTCGTCAAAATATAAAGCATTATATAAATTCTCGCGTCTCGAAACAATGCTATTAATAGTGATGCTGTGGCGACGTAAGCGAAATTATGTAATCTAAATTACCTTTTTGTTCACCACAATACATATGCGGTCACATTTCACCGTTTTTTTAACCGTTGCACAAACTTTTATCTTTCAAAACATTTTTGTTGCACTAAATTTGTCGTTTGCAACGTTGAAAGCGGAGTGAAAACACATACACACACAACAATTGTGTACAGAACACAATTCTGTTGCTCTTTTCAGACCATATTTTTTAAAAACAGTGAATAAAAATGTATTAAACTTAGTGTGTGTACTGCAGTACACTTTTTGTAAAATATAATCTCAAAGTAAAACTGCGAAAATAGGTTTACACACAAAATCAGTCATTCATATTTAATGCATGTTTCGAGTTTATTTCTTCATGGAAATGGAAAGTCGAATAACAAATAAAATATGTTTTTATTATTGCTTGCGATTCGTACGCAAATCGAGAGTCCACTGTTTGCGAGTAGTTGCGACTCGCTGCTACGTTTACTTACTTGCATGTTGAAATTATTTAAATTGCTTTGCAACCGTTTTCCAAGCATAACAATCATCGGACTGAAGTTGCTTGTGTGCTCGTTGCTCTCGCCTGTTGTTCGCAATATTGAAATGCAACGCAGAAACAAGACTGTGTGCGAAACACGCAATAATTCTTTTTGCAGCAAAAAACAATGTGAGACACAAGTCAGACATTGCAGTTGCACTGCGAATACGGAACGCATCGAAGCAAATACACGAAAAGCTGCTTTACTTCAATTTGTTTAAAGCGTTTTCTGAAAAATGAGTTTTAAGTTTGCTTGTATCTCATTCTAGTCTCTTTCGCAATTGAAACAGTGAAATACTGAAACACTGAACAGTGTTTAAGTGAATTGTGTTCTGTTCTGTTCTGTTCTGTTCGAGATACGCAATCACAATGATTATTGCGATTCAATTGAATTATATGCACAACTTTCGCTGTCGGCAGTGACCGGAAGCAGTTTGCTTTCAATTTTATAACTGCTTTTCGCTCTGTTTGCAGAGGCGAAGAAACGTTCGCACGTAATTTAATCGATACAAGTTTCGTGTCACAAGAATCGCCAAGAATATATGCACCGCAATGCATTGTCAACCGCTGCCATTGCAGTAAGCAAAGTTGCAACCTGCAAAATTACATGTGTAACGCAAATTGGCGTGAAATGATGCGATGTGACTGTGAACAAAGTTGAAAGAAACCTAACAAGTCCGAGTTTCGTTAAATCTTGCGAATATTATTATTATTCGTTCACATAGTCGTCAATTTATTTGCAATGGACGAAAATATGTGTGAAGATTCACTGTTGCAAATGAAGTGAACGTGGTAATCACTTTTGCGATGATGCTCACTAATTGTCGTATTTCAGGTTTCGCGAGTGTCACATGCTTCATAAACTTAGTTTGATAGTTTGATATAACTGATTTATGGCGAAATATTCAAATGAGTCTCGAGAACATTAAATACTCTTTAAAGCTCGCAAATAATTCATGTAAACTGTTAAAAAGTGTTCACACATATCGTATTTGTTTTTTATTTGTATATATTAAAAAAGTTTACATTTATTCGTCGACGGATTTTCGTTATACATTAAAAGTTTTTCGTACACAGTAATTGACACACGAGACAAAATATATATACTTTTGAATATCTTCGCAATTCAATAAAAACAAAAATTTTCGAATATTAATGTTTCACAAATTTTGATGAATGAAATTTTTACAGAAATACACTTTTTTGCGCAAAGTTAATGATATCTTATTTGACTGACTGAATATTTTAAACGCATATATTCGACGCGAACTAAAGACGAACTGCACTCTATGTGTGTAACATGTTTGAATGCAAAGTTTTGAGTTTCGAGTGCAAATAGTGAACAGAAATTAGATAGCGAACAGTGTGCTCAGCGAGTGAGTGAAAATGTTGTGCGTAATGCTTGTGCAATGCATCGATATATATAACCAAATATTTATACAAATTAGAAACGATTGTCGACCGAATGAACGTTAGCTTAATTTCAGCAGTGGTCGCTATTCAATGACAAGAGAGAAACCGACGAAATGGCAGTGTTTGACGATGCATCGCATACATGAGGAAATATTTTCGGCGTTTACATAAAAGTTGCATTTAACGTCAACGAACGCATTGCAGTGCACAAGTATCGCACTATTTCAGTAGTGAACTGTTAACTGCTGGGAAGATGTGAATGTTTACTGTACTTTCATTTCGTTTCGTATGTATGCATGTAAACCACAGAAACGCATTTCATTATTTTTGTTTACATTCGAGTGACGAAAAAGAAAAGATCGACGAAAAACAATGCAATGTATCCTTCTTTGATAATGCGTTGCATCGTTGCAGGAACAACACTGCGATTATTAACTAAATGCCTAAGTCGCTGAAGCTGCTTTGAACGTTATCATTTTTCGAGACTAAGATTATAAACACGCGAAAATGGAAGAAAAATAATAATTTCGCTTTCTTATGAGTCATTTGCATACAACCAGCAAACGAATATAATTTTAATATAAATTAATTTAACTTAACGAACGTTACACGTTTTCCAACTGTTAATGAAGTTTCTGTGCAAGACAACACATTCAGATGCATTCTTTTTTATCGTTTTATTGCAAACTATTCTTCAATAAATTAATTACTCGTTTCATTTGCTAGACATCAACACTTTGCTTGCAACATATAACAGAAGCAAGCATAATACATATAACAGATTCGGTTGCAATTGCTCACGTATACAGTGTGGATAATAATTGCAATTATTCACAAAATTTTATTTCTCCTTTTGTTGTTTTTCTTTTGGTTGCATTGATCATCAAATTTTGCAGTATTATATTGGAATCAGTTTGTCATTGAATCCATGCTTTCACTGTACTGTATTTGAGCTGTACTCGTACATCAATGCATCACTGGTGCAGTGAATCACAATTGTGTAGAGTGTGTTTTGGCGCTATTTCATTGTGCGAACGACATGAGATGGGCTATAAATCGAGGAGATTACAGTGGTTGTCGTCGAACGTTGACGAGACTGTAAGGCGGCGGAAGGTGGCAATTATACATCGAATTTGCTCGACTCTCATTGATTTTGAAATAGATTTTTTTGTGAAATGCAGTGTTTATGTCGAATGCAATCGCAATCGCAATGTTTGATATGCATGCATTGAAAGTATAGACGAACTGAGAGCAGCGAGTAAATCGATGCAAGAGAAGGCAACCGAACGGTTTCGTTGTGAAAGTAGTGATGCAAGAGAAGCGCAAGTGCATTTCTAGAGCCTATTTCGCTGTGCTCGGTTCTTGTACTCTTCATTCATACAACAAACTGATTCCGTAACTTATCGTGTCTAAACTGCATCCACTCATTGCCTCGAATAGCTTTAGTTCAGTGAAGTTCGTGTGCTGTTTCTTCTCATCTCGATTCAAGTTGCATCGAGCGTTCGATGTTTCGATGTCCGTCGCGTTTCGCAATTACTTCGTTTTCACTGCTTTCACGTCGCAATCATTGAAATACTGATTCACCACTGTTTTCAGAACATTTTCTATGTTCGCGTTGTTGTGTTCACAGTGTGCTTTGCAGTGTACAACAAATGAGTACTGAGCAATGAATTTGCATCACTCAAACAGCGATTATCTGCAGTTGAAGCATCATTCGTTTGCCTCGACGGACTTCAATTCGCAAGACTCGCGGCAAAAAGGTGTGCGAAACTGGAACTGTGGTCGCAATTCAGCTTGCAAAAGGAAACACTGTTCGTTCGTTTCAGTGCTGCTGATACAGATCAGTACACTATTCGCCTGTACATCTTTTATACATTGTAAGTCGAGTATTGCAAGTATTGTATTTAATAAGACGTATAATCCTGCGAACCTGAATTGCAACGAATCAGCTTCCTATATCTGCACAAATAGTCTCTATTCTTGTGAAATTTGTATGAAAATGTATCTGAGAAAAAGAGAGAGAGGCTTGCTTTTTATCAAACAATTGCCATGAATTCGAAGCGAAAAAATGAAGACAGCGATTGTTGCACAGAAAAGGCATCTTTTGTGCAAAAACGCAAGAAGCGAAGTGTTGCAGAATGTCCGTAGAAATGAATAAGAATTGCGATGTTTGTCCATATGTTTACCGTTTTTTGTGTAACGCACAACTAAGCATCTCTTGCATCGGCTCGCGTGGCATCGCATTTCTCACTTCATTTCAACACATCTCTGTCTTCACTTTTGAACCGCAGCCAAATTGTGTTCTTTTGTCTCAGCAAACAGTGCCGCTTCGAATTCGCCCGAAATACACTGTGTACGCGTTTTGGCACTCGTCAAATGAAGCATTATGAAATATGAATGTTGTGCCTCGAAAAATTAGTCACTATTATTGCTTACTCCAACTAATTACCGGTCTATTTATAAGTTTGTTGCAAACGCGACGGTCAGTGACAGTCTGTTAACGGTGTCACTTGGAGTCCTGAGAAATGAATGCGTGTATCGCCGTTCGATACGCAAATGTTTGCAATTTACTATATTTGAGTGCTGCAACGCCGTTAGTTTTTCATGCAAAAATATATTCGAAGTGAAACTCGGCGAAAGTAGTCAATATATTGTAAACCATTTCTGAAACCTAATATTGATTTTCTTCTAAACTTTTCGACGGGACTCTTTTTCGATGCTATCGATTTCTTGCTTTTCAATAACATTTTCAGGCACTTTTAGCTTTTCATACATTTCTTAATGTTTTTTTGGCAAAAGATAGAAACGATAGACAAGCATTTAAACGAATAAACGATTTAAGAATTGTGTGTGCGAATGCGGTGTGAGCAAATGTTTTTAAGTTACACATCTCTTGCCATTGTCTTCGCATGTCGATCACCTTTTTCACAAAAACGAGAATCCTCCGAATGCTGCTGCGGTTTTCTGTTTTACGCTTTTCTTGCTTTTCATTTCATTTTCGCTGCAAATGCGAACACAAATCGTGAAAATTGCATCACACATATTTTGAAGCCACATACACTTTTTTTGAGATTCGTTACGAACGCAAACAAAAAGGATATAAAAAACTGCAAATATACAGTTTTGAACAAAAGCAGTGATGTGATTCGCATTATTGTTGCAATCGCAAACAAAGTAGCAATTGATGGATATGTGAATATGTTATAATCGAAACTGTATCCGATTTGCACATAAACTTCACGGAAACAGTATTCTTATGATTGAAGCGTGTATTCATAACATTCATTGATCTCATTTTCTTGCAAATAATACATTTGCCTTTTCAAACACCAAAAGCACTGTTATTAAATCACGTAGCAAAATATTTTTTCCGACTTTTTCGTTTTATGTTCGCAAAACGTTCTGAAAATTGGTCGCGATCTTAATTTCGGTGCAGTGAAAGTGAAATTAAGTTTTTTGTACCGCAAAAATTCATGAAATTCATGTTTCGCCTGTGAAATTTGATACACGAACAGTGTGTTTGTGTAAAGACGAGCCTTTTTCACTCCTCGGAGACTTTTTGCGAAACGCATCTTTTGTGTCGCCGAAAATTGCGCTATTTTAAAGCTTTACAAAAGAGACTCACTCGCTTGCATATTTCATATTTATTTACAGGTTCCGATTTGGATGAGCAGAGATCATCGTCGTTCGCTGATCTTTCTCGGTTAACCGTCGACAGTGTTGCTTCGTACAGTGTGGACGCCTCAGGAAACATCGGACGACGGAGACTGACTGCGAGTGTTGACGGCGATAGTGGGCAGCAACACAATTCCGAAGTCTCATCTTATCATTTGTTTCATGACAAACATCGAATAGAACCGTATTTCGATAATACAACAGCGCGTAACATAACAACATCATCAGGAAAGACTGTTTATCTTCCTTGTCGTGTTCATCATTTAAGTGATCGAACGGTGAGTCGAGTAAAAGAATGCGAGTGAAAGAGGAGAATTGTGTGTGTGCGATTCATTCAAGTTTAGAAGCTTTGTGAAAAGAGACGAAAAATTGGGAAAAGAAAAGTGGAGCAGAACCTTGCGTCGGTTGAGATGCATTCATCAAAAGCCGGTGCTTAAGCACTCTTCAGCTCTCGTTAATCAATATATGGCAACGCAATTATTATTGAATGAATATCAATCGCAGTTATATTCCATTTCTCAGTGAAAGCAACGAAATCACATTTTTTGCAACACAGCGTCGCATTGCAGCACTGCAAGTTGAAGTTGCAGTTGCCAGTTGCGAATTCAGTTTCCGATCGTTCTTCGGTCGCAGCAGAGAACACATGAGCAGTGCTTTGCAATCGCTATTTTCTTTTCGTTTCTGTGTTTCGGCGAAATCGATCGCAAACTACTCGCAGACCGGTCACAGGCAATCCGGTTATTTGCTAACAATTACAGTCACTGCGTTCGAACACAGCACTCATCATCGCAGTGCCGATTCATGCCGTTTCTCAATTGTGAGTGCTTTCAACGGCAATTCATTTTTAATGCGTTTTGCAGTTGCAAACTTGCAATCAATGAACGCTTCACTGATCACAATTAACTGTAATCAAATTAACAACTCGGCAATGTACACTCATTGCCGACTCCTCCATTTCCAGCCTTTTATGTTTTACATTTAAATTTATGCCGAAACGAGCAATACACGAGAATAACAATTATTGTCTGCTTCGTGTCCAATGATTACTGGTATCCAAAACGAGCAGTTATGCATTGCAACCGTTTAACCGAACGTTTCGAACCTTTTTTGTGGTCACTGCACTTTGGCGCAAAAAAAGGCTAAACGTGATCGCTTCTCGTCAAGTAACCGTTCACTTTTATATTCTTCTTTACTTATCGTTGCAATTATCAAAAGTCGATTATATTTGCAAAGGTTCAGCAGTTGCTGCAAACGCGCGTAGCTCGCTTGACGTCGTCGTTCAACATTGATTGAATCGTGTCATTTCACATAAAGTTCCTGAGGCAGTGACAGGATGCGTGCACAAGTAGCACCTATAAGATTAAAGTATTCAGCGAAGATGAGTAGTTGCAACTCGTTGATCAACGTTTTATGCAGATAGCTTTTTCGCGACGGCAAAACTTGTGTGTTGTTGTCTTGACGAGATATGCGTCGCAAACACAATTTTGCATTATTGACTCGCAATAATTCTTGGACCCCGTTTATGGGTCGCCTTTGTTTTCGGTGACAGTGTAAAAAAAGCTGGAAACGTAATAGTGAGCATTGAACTCACATTCTATTCTCTGTTCATTTTAAAAAAACAGTGAATGTGCTTCCGAAGCGAAACGCTTTCATGCAAACGATACAGAATCGCATTACATACACACATAGACAGTGCATGCTAGTGAAGCTCACATTTTTTCGACTTTACAACTTACTTAAACTTTTTTCGCGAAAATTCTCAGTCTTCCAGTTGACTTGTGCGACAAACCATTTCTTTTAAAACTTAGAACTTTTTAAACGCCGTCCTTTCGATTCGAATGACCCTCAATTTTTTGACTGCTTTATAGTATTTCGGTTTACTTTTTGCTTCTCATTTTTCGTCCTCAAATATTTTACTCTTCAAATCCTCCATCTATTCGAAACTTTTTGTTAAAAATTGTGAAACTTTTTTCTTATTTGTGTGTGTAGACTTTATAAGTATAAAAGATGAAGAAAAAAGTAAAATGGATGAAATATATTTCCTCGTTTCTTTTCGCACACAAAATGAACGCAAAAAAGGAGTGACAAATATATAAAAGTATAAAAGTAACCTAAAGAATCATGTTAACGATGCTAAACGGGCGAAATGCAATTTCGTGAGCGCATATTTCTCTAATATAATAATTGCGTTCTTCTCATTCAACAAAACAGTTACATACTTTACGTCCGTAAATATGCATGTAATCAATGTTTGCTCTAATTTTGAGCAATTCCAAATATACACGATTGCATTGCATTTCATTGCAATATGTTTATTGTGTGCGAACATAATAAAGTTTCGGCATTAACTTGTTTCATGTCTTTTAGACGCAATACTGTTTATTGTTCAGCAATAATTTGATCGCTAATCAAACTGTAATTGCAATGTGAACAGTTCACACACACACACACACACACACACACACGACGTGTTGTTATTCGCTTGTTCTTCTTTCGCCTGTTTCTG
>NCKV01001228.1:0-11059 GCA_003675905.2 Leptotrombidium deliense
TGGAAAGCCATCAGTTGGAAAACCGGGAGCACCACAACATCCTGCAGTTAAACCTGGTGGACCAGCGCAACCTGGAGGAATATCGTCACCTATTGGAAAACCGGGCGCACCACAACATCCCGCAGTTAAACCTGGTGGACCAGCGCAACCTGGAGGAATATCGTCACCTATTGGAAAACCGGGCGCACCACAACACCCTGTAGTTAAACCTGGCGGACCACCGCGACCAGGAGGAAAACCGGTTCCTGGTATACCCTCGCCTATTGGGAAACCCGGCGGACCACCAAATACTGGAGTTAAACCTCAACCGAAGCAAACAAAGAGACCTGTTGATGCTCTACAAGAAAAGACAGACATGTTGGAGAATGTGACACACGAAACAGGAGATGATGAAGAGTTCAAACAAAAGGAAGAACATGTATTCGATAAAGATATTTCGAGTGATACAAAGACGACGAATAGTTCTTCAATTCGATCAACACTATGGACTCAACTAATTATTATTGTTTTTGCGACTCACTTATTTGTTAAATAATTTGATGCTCAAACAGTTGAACTTTCATTTTTTGCTAAATTAATAAAATAATCTGAATATGAATATAAACTGAATTAAATAGTTTCGGAGTTGTGTTGCTTTGCATTTTCCATTGACACAACTGTTTAAATTGATGCTAATCTGCAATACTCAATGTCTTAAACTGTACGACATATAATAATTTATTATTATTAAACATATTCACTTGATTACAAGAGTTGCGAGTTGAATGCTTGACAGTTGGATTCTTTCTGGAATGAAAAGTAAACGACTCATTGTTCATTCTAACGTACGATGAAAACTTTTGGTGTTTAAAAATTGAGCGCATGTGATCGCTTGTTACGCACTCTTGTTATTAGTTGTTGCATTATGAACAGCGCAACGCTGAAAGCGTTTAACACTCTTTTTTAATAATTCGCGTTGTCATAAATGAAAAGCTTTAGTGTGCATCATATATGTAAACAGACACAATGTTCGCAGTGAATATGTTACACTTTTCTTTTATGTTGCACAGGAGATGTAGATACATTCTTCGACTGCATCGAAAGCTTACACGTGCTTTAACAACCAATGTTTACTCGTCAGGTGAGGCACTGAATATTATTTCAATCTTTAAAATTTTAACTTTTATTCTTTCTGATAAACAGATCCAATAATTGAGAAAAGGGAATTGAAGAAAAAATTAATAGAGTACAAACCTCCTTCACAAGCTGAAAATTCATATTTACTATCAGTGATTGAAAAGGAAAAATTTATGAAAACAACTGAAACAACGTCTTCATCGACAGAGTTTATTGAAAAACAACGTTTTTGCGATCTTCTGAAAGAGTGTATCAGTAATGACACTGTTACTTTGCAAGATGTGGGACACTCTCGTTTGATTGATGAATTTATTGAGAAATTACCACAGATGTCAATGGAATCTGTAATGGATGTCTTTCGACATTTTAACAAATTTAAAGATCATGAAAGTAATTTTGAAATAATCGAGAAAATTGAAAAAGCGCTTATTCGTGAACATTTGGACAATTATGCAGCTTCAAAAAAGAATTTTAATGATCTATTGAAAATATCTCTGCTGTTAATGAAAATGAATTGCGGAAATCATTTGGTCTCTTCTCTTTTAAAAATTCGACAAAACATTCATGCAATGAACGTTTCTCAATTTTGTGCTTTTACGTATTTAGTGAGAAAGGAAAGGAAAATGTTAATTGGACATAGGAAACTTGGTCTTGCGATCGAGTTGAAATTTCTGAAAGAATTGGATTTGAAAAATTTAACGAGCGAACAGTGTGCACTTATTTGTTCAGTTCTTTTCAGGTTGCAAATGAAAATATCATTGAATTTAACAGAGAGCATCATCAGATTTGTGTGCAAAAGCGATGATATATTCACACCGGAAAATAACATTGGTTTGACTTGCATTCTAAAAGCGATTCGTTCTTGTGTTTCGATTGCTGATTGTTCGCTGTTAGATGAACTATTTGACAAATGTCTAAAGCATAAAGAATTCCTTTCACTTAAATGTGTAGTTCATTTGACTACAAATCTACGGCGACATCGAATATATCGCAGTGATGTTCTTGATTATTCGATTCATAAACTGTTTGAAGATCTATCAAATGCAAGGATAAAGGATATTGAGAGAATATTCACTACAATATCTTTCTTTAATCATTCTTTGAACTTAAATAAGAGTGAGCTGAATCGATTGGAGAAGAGAGTGATTGAATTGGCTGAAGAAAGTATGCAAAATTTTTCCTATGCATTTTCGATGCTCTTATTGAACTTTCGTTATCTAAATATTGAATCTAAACGTTTAATAAATTTAGTTTTCAACGGCAATCCGAATGTGATTTATGGTTTGTTTGAACCTCTCGAAATTTTGAATGCTAATTAATTTCTCTTTCAGATGGTGACTACGAGAATGTCACAACTTTTTTAACTCTTCATTCATCACTTTTAATTGAAACACCAAAATTGTACAAAAATATGTTGTCACCTGAAACTGTTAAACAATTGGAAAGCAAAATTGAATTCCGTGATTTGTCAGACATCAGTGTAAATGAGAAACATGCTTTAGTATTTAGAAAATGGTTCAGACATTTCAATTCTCACTTTCCAAGTCGTGTAAAAGCTGGAAAAGCTTTGCCGTTTCTTAATTTTCCAGACATATTTATTTTCAAGAAGAAAAAGTTTGCCGACGATTTTGTGATTAATGATTTTAATAGGAAAAGAAAATCTGTATTCGATGTTTCGTGTGTCGTTATTTTACATAAATCATCATTCGCAGATCGCTTTACAATGAGAATACATGGTCATTATTCGTTGAAAATAAGATTATTGTGTGCCTTAGGTTATAAAGTTTATTGTATCCCTTATTGGGCAGAAATTCTTGATGAAAATGAAGTTGGTTTAAAACCATTTCTTCTCGATAGCAACCGAATACCTTTTGCTGAAAAAATTGTTTTTTGATTGTTTGATTATTAAAATAATGCTAACGTTGTTACAACTTCTACAGCTGAATTTATTATTCAATTGTTATTGATTCGTCCAAACAGTTGTTGAGTAGCGAACCGAATGAATTAATTATTTGAGTTACAATGAAGAAACGATTGGATAACGTTTCGGGATCGATCAATATGTATCCCTTCTTCATAAACCGGGCAGATTGAAACTAAAAGGGAAATGAGTGTTTAGAGATTTCTACTCTCTTTATTAACGGTTTTACTACGTTGAACTGAAGAAGCGACACAGTTAGGTCCCGAAATGT
The DNA here is from genome assembly GCA_003675905.2 of Leptotrombidium deliense. Lineage (NCBI taxonomy): Eukaryota > Metazoa > Arthropoda > Arachnida > Trombidiformes > Trombiculidae > Leptotrombidium > Leptotrombidium deliense. The sequence goes on from NCKV01001228.1 coordinate 3,309, forward strand.
TTCACACCGTTGCTGAGTGCACTGTCACTCAACTAAATAAAAGACACATAAAAATTAGACACTGGTTTTTATGTTCCTGCAAAGCAATGCTGCTAATTAATATTGTTTAATATTGTTAATATTGTTTCGGTTTCAATGCATTCTGCAATGCTCACATCTGTTCTAAAAATTTCACTCTGAGCTTTTTAAACAATTCTCTTCACTGCTTTACTGTTCAATCGCGACAAACATTGTAAAAGTGCGGTTGTGTATCTGAAGAGCGACACAGTTTTGGTCCCGAAACGGTCACACTTGAAACGTTTCATTCATTTCTGAGTTTAATACAGCTCAAACAAACAACTTAATAAAAGAACCGAATGAATATTAAATACAAAACGAGCGCAAATAAGTAAATATCCCAAATACAGATGCATGCTGTACGCTGTGTTATGTTTTGCAAAAATTTCAATTATTCCTGTAAACTTATTCTACCGTTTTTTCCACGGTTTCGGTATCGTAATTTTTCACATACTCCATGTTACAATTGTGAAAGTGATTGGAATGTATCAGAGAATCGCAGGAATGAAATTCGCCACAAGAAAAGCGGACATAAACAAGTCGAACAGCGCTTTTTTGATACGAATACAAGAACACGTTATTCAAATAGGAAGCTTGAAGCTGAAAAAATTTATGATTACAATCGTTTGGTTAATGGTAGAATTCGAGAAGAAACGCGTAGCGGAGAAATGAATACAATGAACGATACTTACAGGCGTCATACAAAAATTAAAGCTTGGAAAACGAATCTTCCGAAATATACGGTTAAAATGCCGGGAGTGTATGAAAGCGAAAATGAAAATTTGGAAGATCAGGTGAACTCACCAAACCCTTACAATGTGACCTCCGAAAATCGTTTTAAAATATTAGATAGTGTTATAACTCCTTTACACATGTATTCATATAATCATCAACTGAATGATATTTACCAACGAATTTCTAGCGTATTAAAAAAGTTGAAATCACGTATGGATAGTATGGGCGTCGACGTGATGGGTGATGAAAGAGGACTTGTGTGTGAATTGGACTATACTCGAGGAAGTCCTTTAATTGATGAGTATCGCAATAAAGATGAGTTCACCATTTGGCCTGGAGTCGATGGAAACCGGAAAACCGTTGGATTCTTAGTGGGGGAACCTAGTAAACATCGTTCAGTTGTTTGTGTTGAACCTGATGAGTTGAAAATAACGAAAAGAAGCCACAGGTTACTCGCAAAATTGCTTCAAACATATTTGAGAGATCATTCTCCTTTGGATACATGTACCGATTTGTCTGCTGATGGAAATTGGCGACGATTTATTGTTAGGAGTAATAATCAAGGTGAACACATGTTAATTGCTATATTGCATCCACAAAATTTAAGCGAAGAAGCAATAAATGAAGAAAAAGAACGGTTAAAGAACTATTTCCAACCTTATGCTACAGAATATCAAATAAGGTGTTTTTATTTCCAAGCATGTCGTGGTGTACGTTGTACACATGAAGAGGCACCGTTTCAGTTGATATTCGGTGAAGAAACAATTGAAGAAACTATAAATGAAACGACGTTTGAATTATCTCCTGAATCATTTTTCCAAGTGAATACTTCGGCAGCGGCAGTGTTGTACAACACAGTACTAGAAGAACTAAATCCCTCAAAGTTGCACACTGTTGTTGATGTTTGTTGTGGAATTGGAGCTATCTCACTGAAAGTTGCACCATACGTACAACGAGTCATTGGAATTGATCAATCAAAAGTAGCCATTAAAGACGCTCAGAAAAATGCTTTAAAAAATGGAATAAGAAACTGTACATTTTATAATGGGTATGCTGAACATATTTTGCCATCTTTTCTTTCAGAATTGTCACAGAATAGAGTCGTTGTGACAGTGAATCCAGGAAGAGGTGGTTTACCGCAAAAAGTCATTAAAACGATCCGATCGATGGAGTGCATCGAAAAAGTTGTTTACATTTCGTGTAATCCAGAAGGAAAAGCGTTTAATAACTTTGTTGATCTCATGGCTCCTGAGTTTAGATTTGATATTGAAGGACATCCCTTTGTTGCAACTCACGCAGTTCCGGTACACTTATTTCCAAATACGACACACTGTGAATTAGTTATTTCATTCGAGAGAATATTGAATTAAATTGTGTTTAATAATGTATTTGAAAACAAATGCTTCATTTCCCGATACTTTCAATGAATCCTGTACATTGAATACCATTAAAAACGAACACATTTTTAATTGGGGTATCTTGCGCTGAAATAGCTCTAATAATATCCTGACCGATAACTCCTCCAACAATTGCAGAAACTGGACTTATTTCTTCATAAACGTGTTCCCACCACTTATCATCGTCAAGTTTAGACATCCAACTGCTATCAACTCGAAGTTCTTCAGTAACTGCTTTCTGCAAAACTTTCAAATCATTTATGTCGTCGTCACGACTATTCGGTGATGGATAACGATGGTGCTTTGAATAAAACTTGAACATCACATGCGCTAAAATAACACAAGGATTTGTACGCTTTGTTATTCCAATTCCAGATTTTCCAGCTTTCACCGACAAGAAATTTTCAAATGAGCTGTACGTTAGCGTCTTCTCAACAAAAGATTTGTCGTGTTCCAATGATTTTAACTTTTTCTTGTGAGGTTCCTCGAGTTCAACTTCTTTTTGATTCATTTCCCTAGAAGATGAGACAAAACTTTAATAACTGAAAGAATTAAATATATTCTTACTCAACACCATATTGATGTAACTTTCCAAGATCAGTGAATGAAAATGCATAAAATCCCCAGTTGCAAACGGCGTAAAACTTTACTTCATCCGAGTTAACGCTCCGATATAAAACATTTAATTTCTGAATAGTTTCTGCGCCATAATTCGTTATACAAACAACGTCTACAGATTTAAGTAATTGAATAAGTTTCTCATCGTTATCTTCAATCATTTTCTCAACATCCCAATCATGTGTCAAAATGTCAACCATTGGATTCAACGCTCGAATATGACTTTCACTAACTTTGCCTCTGTTCTCTCCAAGTGTTTGACGAGTGAATAAATGACTTAAAGAATTATATTTGTTAACGACTTTGTCATCTATAATCGTTAATGATTTCAAACCGCAGAGAACGAGATTTTTCGTAATCTCTGATCCAACGCAAGACAAACCAATTAGTAAAACATTCGACTTTCGAAGTTTTCTTTGTGCCTCAACGCCCCACAATCGAATCTGTCGGTCATACAGCTGTGTCTCGTCTTCCGTCAGATCCTTTTCATTTGAAGTAATCGACGTTGAATCGACACAAATACTCATTTTCTACAGAAACAGAAGCGAAACTGCTGAAACAGACAAAAGCAAAAACGCGCTTTTTGGGGATTATATTTTCATTGCGAAAATAGCCGGTCTTTTGGTGCTGGTTAATTCAGTTTCTTGTGATTAAACTCGGTAACTCACAAAGGTAATAAGTTTTAATGAATTTAAATTTTCATAAATTGCATTAATAATGTATGTTTAAGAACAAAATTTGAAAGAAACAACAATTATGCGTACAGCAGCTGTAAAAATATTGCAACGGCTGCTGGTTGTGAGCTAGCTTCAGAGCTTAGCAATTCATACTTACCTGGCTCCGAGATCCCCGTGATCAAGAAGGCGGGGGCTCCGGGTTGAGGCCCTTCCATTGCACTCCGGGAGGAGCTGAAGCCCGCCACTATTCCAAACTGGAATAGATGGGGAGTGAAATTTTTGGTAGCGGGGGGCTGCGTTCGCGCCGCTCCCCATACAATACTATAAAATTAGATGCACACTTAAAATGTTACACTTGAATGCTTTGAGTTTTAAATTATGCAGCCAATTTTGGTGTCAGTGATGTGGATTGTAATGACAACTTTCAGAGATGATTAATGTGTTGTGAAATCGGTGAGCGTTGACGGAATGGAAAGCGTTGTGAAAAGTAGATGCGTAACACAGCGACCGTTAATTAAGTGTCGGAGTGGTAATTAGAGAGTGTTCAGCGGTGTTATTCTGTAATTCGCAGTGTTTACAAACTGCAACGTTCCATTGATGTTTCGCGTGAATGTTCATCCGAAACGCGAAACGACGAATAGAACAGAGCGGTGACCGGAGATTAAAGAGTGGCGCGTAATTGATGACTGCCGGTTTAACGATTTAATGAAATTAAATGTTCGTAGAAATGAGGCGAAACATGAAAAGTAATGCATCACAAAACTCATGAAGTGTTCTATGATTACAATTATTTACAAATCATTGCTTAATAAATACGAAACAAAATAACTCTTTTTAAGTAAATATACGAGGAAAACAGTAAACAGTTTCGAAACGTTATTACTCGAGATTTACTGGTCTCGTCTCTCTGCAACTAAATTTGAAACACATTCGTTTTTGTTGAACGCGCCACACGTCCAGTAAACGTGTCATTATTCAATGAATGAGGTATTTCAGTGAAGATCAATGTAAATAAGAACCAGCGCAACGTTTGTTCCACCGGTGACGTTTCAGTGCTATCGTTGAGTCAACAACTGAAACAGCGTTTCCTGATCCATTTCGTGTAAACTTTTCTCGTCAACACCGAAAGCATTCGCAACCGAACTCATATCGAATCCGAATGACCTTAACAATTCTTTGAAATCGACTTCTTCGCCTGCGGATAAAGAAAATATACTCGTTACGCAAACACACTCATCGTCAAAATTACCTGTGAATGGGTTGTGCAGTCTTGGACAGCCCCGATTACACTGAGGCCAGGAACACGAGTCGATCAGATGGTGATCGCACAAATCCTCGTGCAACAACCAACGATGTCTGTCGTGGCCATGTTTGCGCTCTTTTGATCTCTTTAATCTCGGGTGTCGCCGACGATTCTTTCTCTTTCTCTTCTTTCGCCTTATTTTCTCAACAAGAGGAATATTCGTGTGCTCCGAGGGCATCGATTGCGAAAACCTGTGCAATGGATGCACCGGAGAGTCGGCAAGTAAATCGGAATCGTTTGAACTCGTATCTCTTCCAACATTCGCTGTGATTCGCATTCGAACATTCGCGGAAAACATCAGATCGAAGTCGTGATGATTACGTTCACTGCCTTGCAGTTCCCAACAGCGCAGCGTTTGCGGCAACGAAAATCCGTTAATTTTGATGCGAGTCCAGTCTCTGCAAAAACAATGTGTGAAAAGCCTAAGTGTTAAATTATGTATTCTCACAAATGCAGAAACGCTGAAATGAAAGGGAACTCACCGTTTCGTGAGAATGATGTGAGAAATACATGAAGGCGCGAATACGGCGCTGCAGGGAATAAATTTACTTAATTATCTGCACTGCGATCGCGGGTCTTATCGAGACATACGTAACGTTTTCGAGTGTTTTTCGCAGTTCTTGACCCATTCTATGGATGTAATTCCACTGCGCTTTACTAATCGGAGTGCCCACATTGTCAGCGGTCATTTGTGCCTCGTCGAACAACCACTGCACTACGAACAGTGGAGTTCGCAATGTTTCGTAAATTCTATATCCGAAATAACATTTCCATGGTTCAGCTTCGTGGCGAGATTTGCACGCAGAGGGCACCTGTCCGTTCCAAAGTCTGTGAAAAATGCGTTAAATCAGTGCAAAGAAAGAAGAACTAACTTTATTCCTTGTTTTACAGTCTCAACGGGTGAGCAATTGTAGGTGTCGATACATGGTTTCGCAGCTCTTTTCGAAGGTACTGCGAATGTAGACGAAGACTTGCCCAGCGCTGTGTGGAAGTCAAAAGGCTCGTTGTCTAAAAACCAGCCGGAATCAGATAAACCTCTCACTTCGACTTTAGATCCCATCGCAACAAGCAAATCAGCGACGCGATCCAAGTTCACCAAAACACCGCCTGCACCTGCAGAACTGCCGGCAATAAGCAGGGAATGTGCGTCGTATAATCCGCGGGGTAACAACTCGAGGATTACGTGTTCGATGATTCGTGCACCGAGAAAAGAGAATTCACGTGGAGATTTGGCCATCGAATCTCCGCTCCAAGTGTCACTGGAACAGTAAGGGACGAAAACGTGATTCGCATTCCACCAGAAAGGATTCTCGTCCGCTTCTGGAGAAAGGATGCCTCCCACTGAAACGATCACACAGTAAATATGGTTGCGCACTGTTTCGGTAACGATATTTTCGGCGACAAAAGAACTGGCACTGATTTGCAACTACAGAAGCGCTATAAAAGTGCATTTAAAATGCCAACACTGCTATTGTTTCTCAAACTTTTTCGGCAAAATCGATGCTTGTAAAAGAGTATTCATTACTCACCGGTTCTAACTTCGGGCCAATGGGCGGAAGACATTAAATTCCTCATTCTTAACCATCTCTGATGACATGTATTTGTAGAGAAACAGTACCAGCCTCCTTCGAGAAAAACGATCCATCTTCGCGAACCATGCGATTCTCGAATGTAATAACCTGCTGTGGTACCATCATTACAGGTGACACTCGTATTGCGAAGCATTACTCGTCGCAAATCGTTGCCGTGCACTCTGTTCTGACCGCTGTGATGACTGTTTAAATGGTGTGGTTCGTTGTCTTGCATCTGTTGACTGCCGCCATAGTCGTCGTCCGCAGGCAATCGATTCTTCTTTTTACCGCCACTGTCAAACGCTTGCGAAAGTTTACGTAACACTGTATGTTGATTGGAAATGTGAGAAATTTGAGGACTTTGTTTGCTTGATGAGTCCAACAAAGCAGACTTCGGCAGGGCTCGAGTCTCACTCAGAGTTGCATCTTCTAATAATGAATCTGCGGTTTCGGTGTCGATTTCGGACGAAGAATCATGCCGACCAGAAGTGCTGCTGATCACAATTCCCATAATAAGGAGTAACAACAGTGCCATAGCATCCATAAGCAGCGCGCCGGTTACTGAGGAAGACTTGTGATCTCGCTTACCGCCAGGAAGAAGTCTAAGGCTTGATTCGTCCTGAACACAGTGATCCGCGTGTCCGGTCGCGGTGTCCGCCTCTGCCCGCTTCGAAGCGATTTTCGGAAGATTCGAGCAACGAATCGAAGTTTCGGATCTAATTTTGAAGCGAGTTTTGGGCGCTGAAAAGGCACCGAGAGCTGTGCAGGAAACGGTGAGAGTGAGTAAACACTTGAAAGGTGCTCGAGGTGATCAATGGTAGTCCAGATACGCAAGTCTCTTTCAAATGGCGTACCGATTGTGGGGCATCACTCCAAATTGGCTGTCGTTGTGGACGCAGTTGTAGCGAACACTTAAGGCCAGTGTCGCCGTTGCAGACACAATGTTTATAGCGAGAGCGGCGAGTGTTGTGATCACAGCGATTACACGAGTCGATGCGACGCGAGATGAGACACAATTGAAGACCTGTGCGCGAAGAGCAAAAAGTGAGAATTTTCGTATTCGAAGCGCACTGCAATCTCTTTTCGCGTAACGCAACGGCAATGAAGCAAAACTAAAACTTTTGGTTTTTTAGTTAACACCTCATTTGAAGACAGTCCGATTGTCGGCGACTTCAAAGCGACTCATTTCAAGTCGAGTAACATTTTTGACGGCAAAGCGTTGCCAGTGTTCACTGTTCGCTGTGATTCGCTGTTCTTTCTGCTCACAGAGAAGAGCACACATTTCACAGCATTCAGCGATACAGGCGTACAGGCAGATAGAGTACACAGTGTACAGAGCATACTGTATAGCATATAGCATACATAGCACACACATACTTATGCATCGTTTCAG